>JAVYIG010003395.1:0-198117 GCA_035222895.1 Strongylocentrotus droebachiensis | reverse complement strand
CAAACATCCCCCCTGATATTACCCCCCCAAAAAAGAGGACAAAAAAGGAAGAAGAAGAAGAAGAAAAAAATGTGATTGTTTCAATTTCAGCATAATGCATGAGAAATGAGTTATTTTGTTTAATGTATATATAACTGTATAGCCTACACGTATACAGTATGTCATAATAAGGAAACGTCAAGTCTTCTGCGCTTCGCGCGAGAGGGGGAAACTGAATTCAGATAAATAGGGCTTATTAAGAGTCGAAAACGGTGCAACGAATTGTCTGCTTTCTCTAATAATTTAATGAAACGTCAAAACTTCCGCGCTTTGCGCGGGAGGGGCAAACCGAATTCAGACAAAGATTAAGAGTCGAGCACGGTTTAACAAATCGTCTACTTTCTCTAATAATTTAATGAAATGTCAAAGCTTCCGCGCTTCGTGCGGGAGAGAGAGAGGGAGAAACTGAATTCATACAAGGATTAAGAGTCGAGCACGGTTCAACGAATTGTCTACTTTCTCTATTAATTTAATGAAACGCCAAAACTTCCGCGCGGGAGGGGGGGGGGGCCGGGGGGGAACTGAATTTAGACAAGGATTTACAGTCGAGAACGGTACAGTAAATCGTCTTCTTTTACTAAAAATTTAAGGAAACGTCTAAGCTTCCGCGCTTCGCGCGGTAGGCCTATCACCCACACACCCCTAATGAGCGAGCGTGTGTGTGTGTGAGTTGTGTGTTTGTGCGTGCGCGATCGCGCGCGCTTGCGTAAATTAGTGTGATCGTGCTAGTGTGTGATGGCTAACGCCGATCATCCCCCCCCCCCCCCACTCCTTGGTACGGATTTACGCCCCTGACTACCGTACCCAATGGAGGCGCGGTGGTGTGTGTGTGTGTGTGTGCGGCGTGTGTGTGTAGGGGAGGATCCCCCCTCTCTCATTTTTTCTCATTTTTTAAGTTTATGTTAAAAAAAACCAAAAAACCCGACAATTTGAAGCGGAAAATCAATCAACATGATTATAGTGCTATGGAAAAGAAAATCAGTGTTGTTTTCTCACTGCAGATTTCTCATTATGAATGAATGAAGAACTATTTAATATGTTGACGTGTTCGTTCAAGTAAACTACTAAATTCACATTCCTGTTTTTAGGAATATAAAACAGAAATATCTCTGAAGAAGTGACAAAGATCCCTGATATTCTGTAAAAAGAAAATCCATCAACATATTACAGTGCTTACGGTAATGAGAACCAATGGTGATTTCCAATACGTAACCGCACTTGTAAATATCTATCACAGTAACCAGGAACGGTTCAAGAAGATTTTCTTTATTGTTGCTGTTGTTGTTGTTGTGGGGTGGGGGCTTTAGTAGCTTAGAGATTAGTGCACTTGCTTCCTACGTAGGCTTCGATTTTTTTTTAATTGTATTACTATTTATTTATTTATTTATTTTTTAAATTTGTTTACTTTTTTATTTATTTATTTATTTTTTATTTTTTTTTTTTTTTGTTTATTATTATTATTTTTTTTTATTTATTTATATATATATTTTTTTATTTTTTATTTTTTTTATTATTATTTTTTTTTTTTTGGGGGGGGGGTCTGGAATCTCGCCGGTTCTTATTTCATCTGTACAATATTTGTAGTGGAAGCTTTTCAGCGAATTCGTAAGCCAGGCCTACGAACATAATATTATTTCAGCTGGGCATACTAAACTAGGGACCATGCCATCTTCGGCTGGCAGCAATTAGGTAGCGGGAGTTCGCATTGTGTCATATATCTGTTGCGTCATCATCCACATACTAGTAAACTGACTCAACAGAAGAGAGGGGATTGCGAAGGTTGCGACGGGACCCCCCTCTTCAAACAAAATGTTTTTTCTTTTGCTTTTAAGAAATGGTGAAGTAAAATAACTCTCCACATCAAATGCTGATGATCGTAATAATTTTTTTTCCTAATTATTGTCCGCAAATATCCACTTTTACCCTGCAAGTCAAACTGAAAAATTCCATTTAAGAAATCCAAAAACCGCATTGGCTCTCAAATCCATTAGACACGCCGGCCCAGACATTTGGAACTCTCTGCCCATTGTAATACGAAACCTGACATTGTATTCTTTTAAGAAGGCAGTTAAAGGTAAAGACCAGTAATGGTCATGCGATTGCATTGTGAAAGAAACGTTGTGGAATCGATCAGAAAAGGTCGATCATCTAGCATCTAGCATCTGCAAGGTTCTGGAATCATCAAAATGATAAGAAATTTGGCCCATTCTTCGTAAAGTTACAAGCACTATACACAGAAAGATGTATATGGGACCAGTGGCGGATCCAGGGGGGGGGGGGCCCGGGGGGCCCGGGCCCCCCCCCCCCTTGAGAAAAAAATCATGTAAAATCACGTGATTTTTACCTTTTTGGGGGTTGGGCCCCCCCCCCCTGGCGCTCAAGGGGGGGGGGGGGGTGCAAATCAAAAAAAATTCGAGGACCAAAAAAAAAAAAAAAGTGTTCACTACCCCCCCCCCCCCCCCCCCCCCCCCCCCCACTGAGCGACTTTTCGGCCGGCGCGATTTTTAAATTTTCGGGAGCAAAAAAAAATGAAGAAAGTTGGGCCCCCTCCCCTAAGAAATCCTGGATCCGCGCCTGTATGGGACTACCCTATCTCTCTCACCAGACCATGAGAGAAATAAATTTACCAAATATATGAATTAGTAGGCGGTTTCCCGGCAAATTTGTTATCATCATGTAGTAGTCAAAACATATTCTTTCACATGATTGGTAATGAGAGCTTCCATTTCATTTTTTGAAATTGGGGCGTTGCCAATACTGGTCTTTACCTTTAAAACTATGTTATTGTCTAAGTATTGATCCTGTCGTGTACACGGCGTGTGTAATTCTACTGTGTTCGTGTTCGTGTGTACATTGGCTGTATATTCAACAATGATGTGTAATCGTCAACGACCTAGCATCGTTTATCCATTCATGAGTGAACCTGCATTCAATTAGAAGATTTACGAGATTTATTGTATTATTACCAACGCTCCTTCTCTCCCCTTTCCTTTTCTTCTCTGCAAGTCACACTCTTTTTTATTTTTATTTGTTATTGTTGTATCTAAGTTGAGGGCTGCGGACATGTCAAGCTACTTTGCTTATGCTACGGTCACAAAGATTCGTACGAACGATAATTTCGTACGAATCTCCCTGTTTTTCCACTGTCTTCCCGAATTTCTATTGTCTGAAAATCGTTCGTACGGCGTTCGTAGCAGTTCGTAATGGCATTTGTGACCGAGGCTTGATTTCTGTAGCCCTCCTACATCTTATGTATGTTAATTATGCATTCAATATATTTTTCTGATTTCATTTATTATCTGTATAAAATTATATATACTTAAAATATTGTATTAAACCATATTATGTTCATGAAAATGTATGATGAAAAAAAGGTGCAGAAACCAATAAATCAAATCAAATCAAATCAAATATTTTAAGTGTTCCCCTGCTTTAATAACACTTTCGAAGAGATAAATGAAAACAAATATTTTGCTTTATGTCAATAAATTTGCTTTTCCTAATGGGGAAGAAATGTTTGCATTCCTAATGAAATTAGATAGCTTAGTCATACTGAGTCTTGCAAATTTAATAAAGAACACGTCAGCAACTACGTTTCAAATGTCATGCTAAGGCAATTTAATAGCTATGACAGTGACGTATTACATTATGTAACCCGAACATGATTTCTTTAGGCGATATAAAAGAGGACTAAAATTGACCTTAAGTTGTTTTTTGTTGCAAATAGTTGTGAGATCTGCAGTGAAATCGGTAAATGTCATATTGTTATTGTACTGAAAATGTAACATTTTCAAAAGATTGAAATGTACACAATGTATAAAATGGCATTTTCTATTTTTTCCTCCTTGATGTAGGCCCATGCATGACGGTGCTGTTTAATAAATCAGATTCAGTTTAATAATTGAATAAAAATACACATAATACAATTTAATGCTTGATTATAATAATTTTGCTTTTCTCCTCATTTCATTAGGAATGGAAATATTTCTTCCCATTGAGAGAGGCAAAATTATTGAAGTCGATCATAAAATGTTTTACTTGTATCATTTGTGATTCTGTACGGTCTATTATTTAATCATGTAAAAACTTGTGTAACTATATTGTGCAATTCAGCCCCCTGGCTGTGATGCATCTTTTTGAATAACTAAATCATTATTACTGTATGGTACAATGTCTCTAATTCGTTCCAGGCCACCGGGCCAAAACCACTGACAATGGCTATCCGACGAATCACGGCAGCTCTTTCATGTGTCCTGCTATCACTGTTTACGGTAAGTGTAAATTTGAAAATGTCGTCTTAATGATTGTAGCTTCTAATTCCCAATTTGTTCTAAAGCCCATTTTGTCTACGATATGGTCTAATATTCATTTAATCATAGATAATAATCATCATCAAATGAATATTAGACCGTATATATGGATGGTAGACGAAAGTATCATTAGACAAACTGGAAATTAGATTAACTGGTTATTGGACTAAATGAACAATAAACCAGAAAGGCGGGAGACTAATTGGAGATTAGACAATATGGGAATGAGTCCAAATGAATATTAGTCTAAATGGTCATTAGATAATGAGGTAGAAGAAATGACTATTAGACCATGTGAATAGCAGACAAATTGGGTTAGAACAAACGGCATTTCATCTATCAATTAGCCCCCCCCCCCCCCCCCCCCCCACTCCGAGAACGGACGGACCCCATGCGTGTTGCCAAAATGTCCTTTTCGTAACAAAAGAAAAAGGTCGACCCGTATTGACTTTACACACCGGACTTTTGCTGAAAGGGGGGGGGGGGGGGGTGCTGAAAAAGGCTCGTATACAAAATAAAAAGGTCGAGGCGTATTGACTTTACACACCGGACTTTTGCTGAAAAAGGGGGGGGGGGGGTCGGTTGGAACACGCATATGCGTAACCTAAATAACACTGAGTGGGGGGGGGGGGCGGGCAATTAGCTCAGTCGTGAATACAATGGTATGTTGCAGTAATCGCCATGCAAGAACTCCCCTCGGAATATATGAATTGGACTGTGAACTCAATCTGCTACGGAATTAATCGACCCTTACATTTCAACTAAAGTTTTAGGCGGGTTCAAACATTGATTTGTTTACGGGACGCAACGTATTATACACACATGCGATCTGTAGCAACCAAACAAAAATGATATAATCTTATTATTTTTTTATTACGAAATCATTTTTGTTATTGGAATTGGTTTTGGGACTGACTCTGTCCTGGAAAGCGATTTTTCTGATTGACTTCGCTCTCCATCCTCCAGGTAGCTTGCGAAATCTGTCAGACTGAACATGCAGGCGTGGTTCTCCATTATGCATATAATATTTATGTGTGAGTTTGTGAGTGTGTGTATATATATATGGGGATGGGGATTTCGCGGGTTGAAGGTTTTCGCATTCGTTTTCTACAATAAGCCTACCTAATTAACTTCACCATTAACTTTTGAGAGCTTGAGGGATTTGAGGAGGACGGCTTGAGTTTTCATAGCCCTGGAAAAAAAAGACACGAAATACTGATGACACTGGTTAATGTTATTATTGACTGAGTTCATTACTCGTATCTCGTAATAGCATTTCCTCTCTGATGTTCTAATGACTCTCACTCTTTTCTTCTCTTACTAATCAAATCTCTCTCAGAGTCTCTCCCTCCCTGTTGACGTTCCGACCTTCGCTTTCGTTGTAAAAAAAAAAATGACAGTGCGTTTTATGCAGTTGATATAATGTGCAATTATTCATGCTATTCTCCAATGACTCTCATACAGGGGCGTAAATCCGTATCGAGGAGGGGGGGGGGGGTGATCGGCGATAGCCATCACATACTAGCACGAGCACACGCCCACACTAATTTACGCAAGCGCGCGCGATCGCGCACGCACAGACACACAACACACACACACTCTCCCCGCGCGAAGCGCGGAAGCTTTGGCATTTCATAAAATGTGTTAATATGTATTCTGACAATCTTCTTGACTTGTATTCCCAACAGTTAGACTTCACATTTTATTTTGTGATTCCAATCCAAGATGGTTAATTTAGAAGAAGTTGCTTGTAATATTTTTGAAAATAATGCAAGTACGCTAGTGCCACATGTTAATGATAATTTTGATCATGCCTCTCCAATTGTTTGTCATTACTGTTCAGAAAATCAATTTATGGATGGGTTTCGTAATAAACGTGAAAATGATGTTACTGTCCTACATTTAAATGTTAGAAGTATGCATAAAAATGTTGATGCTTTTAATACTCTAACCAGAAACCTCAATGATAGCTCTACTATTTCTGGATATAGTTTGGTGTCTAATCACAGACGCGATAAAAGAGGCGGTGGTGTTGCTTTATACATCCCAGTTGGTATGGATTTCCAAGAAAGGCATGACTTAAATGTAATGACTGATCAGTTGGAGTCTATTTTTGTGGAGTGTTTTATTCCAGGCAAAAAGAATGTTATCTTTGGAGTTATTTATAGACCTCCCCCAGAGTAATATAGATCTTACTGTGAATGAATTGCAGAGTATATTGTTGAACCCACTATTTGTTAATAAGTCAATATTCTTAATGGGAGATTATAATATAAACCTTCTTTAATGTGATGAAAATGACCATTATAATGCTTTTTTGAATATGATGTTGTCATTTTCTTTAATGCCATTAATTACAAAACCAACTAGGGTGACTGATAGTTCATCTACCCTTATTGATAACATATTTTGTAATTTGCAACCTTTTCCATCTTCAGGTATTATAATATCAGATCTTTCAGATCATTTCCCCATCTTTAGAGTAAACTTTCGTAATACTGCTCATAAACATTAATGTAAATATATTCGTAAAAACAATCCTACTAACATTGAGAAGTTTCGAGAAGCACTAACGGCAACTGACTGGAGTGCAGTTTTACTTGAAAAGGATGTTAATATTTCATTCAACAATTTCTTTAATAAGTTTTTTGCTTCTCTATGATGAAATTGTTCCGATTTCCAAACGTAATACTAGAAATCGTAAGAAAATTCCACGCATGCCATGGGTCAGTGCTTCCTTGTTGAAGTCTATCAATAAGAAGAATAAGTTGTATTATTCTTATAAAGTTAGTGGAAGAGAATCATCACGTAAACGATATGTTGATTATAAAAACACCCTTACTTCAGTCTTGCGTGCAGCAAAGAAAACATATTATTTTGCTCAGTTTCAAGCAACTTCAAACGATATCAAAGGAACTTGGAAAGTGATAAGAAATGTGTAGAAGTCAAAGAAAAACAAATTCGGATGTAAAGAATATTTAAATTGAGGGTCGTTTAGTGGAAGATAAGAATATTATTGTTGAAAAATGTAATGATTATTTTTGCAGTATTGGTCCTAATCTGTCACGGGTGGTCCCTTCCTGTCAAAACTCTTCTAACGATTTCCTGAAAGAATCTAACAAGAAAAGCTTATTCCTTTTCCCATTAGTTAGGGAAGAGTTGCTTACTATTGTGAATTCGCTTAAGGCTGGGAAAAGTCCTGGTTACGATGGTGTCAATAATGACATAATTAAACAGGTTATCTTAGGGATTATTCAACCCCTTATTCATGTTTTTAATTCATCAATGTTAAATGGAATAGTCCCCGAAAACATGAAAATTAAAAAGGGAGATCCTCAATCTATTTCAAATTACCGTCCTATTTCCCTTCTAACCTCCTTCTCAAAGATCCTTGAAAAAGTGATTTATGTTAGAACTTTAGAAGTTTTCAACAAAAGTAAAATATTCTCAAATTTTCAGTTTGGGTTCCGAGAGAAACATACTACCTCTCATGCCTTGCTGCACTTTATAGATAAGATTTCATAAGCAATAGACAAAAAGATGCACACAATCGGTATATTTCTTGATTATTCCAAAGCATTTGATACTATAGATCATGAAATTTTGCTAGGGAAATTATCGCATTATGGTGTCAGGGGCACAGCTCTGGACTGGTTTAAGGGCTACTTAGCTGACAGGAAACAATTTGTTTCTTTGAACGGTTTTGATTCAGGGTTACAGAATGTCACATGCGGCGTTCCTCAGGGATCTCTCCTTGGTCCGCTCTTGTTTATTGTATATATTAATAACTTTCATTTCTCATCTGATGTTTTGTCATTCATTTTCTTTGCTGATGATTCCAGATTGTACTATTCACACACAAATCCACAAACTCTGTTAGAAACGGTTTATTTCGAAATAAGTAAAGTTACTTTGTAGATTCAAGTAAATAAATTGTCTTTAAATCTGCAAAAGACAAATTATATGTTTTTTAGTAATACAACCAAAGTGCTTCCAGGAGATGTATCATTTAATAATGTATTGATAGATAGGGTATCATCAACAAAATTCCTTGGTTTGCACATTGATGAGCAAATGAGTTGGAAAATTCATATAAATCATCTCTATAAGACATTGTCAAGAAACAGTGGCGTAATTCATTAATTGAAATCAATTTGACCTAAAGGCATCCTTCTATTAATGTACTCAACATTAATCCTTCCCTATCTTAATTATGATGTTCTTGCTTGGGGTAACTCTCTTAAAACTAACCTTGAAAAATTATACTTGATTCAAAAGAGGGTCTTAAGAATTATTTGTAACGTTAGCTTTCGTACGCACAATAATCCGCTGTTCTATACGCATAGCATTTTAAAGGTGCAAGATATTTATCACCTTCAACAGGGTTCTTTAATGTACGACTTCGATTCTGGTGTCCTTCCACAGGCTCTAGTCAGCATTTTCAAGAAAAATAGTCAAGTTCATGACCATGATACACGAAATGCCTCAGCGTTTCACTTACCCCAAGTAAGGACAAGGTTAACTTTTAATACTTTGGTTTTTACCGGACCTAGATTTTGGAACTCTCTAGGCTCTAGTGTTAAGCAATCTGTTGGTCTCTCTTCATTTAAGTGTACACTTAAGGTTTATCTTTTCGATAAATAATGTGACTCATAGAGTAGTTCATTTTTTTAGTTATTATGGTGCAAAGATATATTATGTATTACTATAAATGTAAATTTTCTTCTTGATATTAATATGTGTCTAACTGAATATTTTCAGATTGTCAACCTCTTATTCCCTCCCCCTGTTGTCTTATGCCTGTTGTGTGCTGTGCCTATTGTCGATGTGCTGTAGTCTTCTATTATTTCTCATATTTTCTCTTTTCTCCCGTCTTGTCTAGTCTCGTCTCTCGTTTTGTTGTTGTTGTTTGTTGTTGTTTTGTGTGTACACTTCCTGTTTTTTTATACCCCCTTTTCCCTATTTGTATTCTTAGGTAGTCACAAATATCTATTCATCATGTTTATCCGGCTCAGAGGGGACCCTAATAATTACAAGCTCTGCTTTAACAAGGGTCTCCCCGTCTTTCTTTTAGTTAACTTTGTTTTTATCATTGCCATAATTTGTTATTTTGCATTGTAAATGTGTAAAGATCCAATGTTATGCTCTATATGTCATTTGAAAGAAAGACGAATAAAAATCTTATCTTATCTAAATTATTAGAGAAAGTAGACGATTTGTTGTACCGTTTTCGACTCTTAATAAGCCCTATTTATCTGAATTCAGTTCCCCCCTCTCGCACGAAGCGCGGAAGCCTTGACGTTTTCTTAAATTATTAGAGAAAGCAGACGATTGGGTGTACTGTTCTCGACTCTTAATTCTCGTCTGAATTCAGTTTCCCCTTCCCGTGCGAAGCGCGAAAAACTTAGACGTTTGATTTAATTATTATAGAAAGAAGACGATTCGTTGCACCGTTTTTGACTCTTATTAAGCCCTATTTATCTGAATTCAGTTTCCCCCTCTCGCGCGAAGCGCGGAAGCCTTGACGTTTTCTTAAATTATTAGAGAAAGCAGACGATTGGGTGTACTGTTCTCGACTCTTAATTCTCGTCTGAATTCAGTTTCCCCTTCCCGCGCGAAGCGCGAAAAACCTAGACGTTTGATTTAATTATTATAGAAAGAAGACGATTCGTTGCACCGTTTTCTACTCTTATTAAGCCCTATTTATCTGAATTCAGTTTCCCCCTCTCGCGTGAAGCGCGGAAGCCTTGACGTTTCCTTAAATTATTAGAGAAAGCAGACGATTGGGTGTACTGTTCTCGACTCTTAATTCTCGTCTGAATTCAGTTTCCCCTTCCCGCGCGAAGCGCGATAAACCTAGACGTTTGATTTAAATATTATAGAAAGAAGACGATTCGTTGCACCGTTTTCGACTCTTATTAAGCCCTATTTATCTGCATTCAATTTCCCCCTCTCGCGCGAAGCGCGGAAGCTTTGACGTTTCCTTAAATTATTAGAGAAAGCAGACGATTGGGTGTACTGTTCTCGACTCTTAATCCTTGTCTGAATTCAGTTTCCCCCTTCCCGCGCGAAGCGCGAAAAGCTTAGACATTTGATTTAATTATTATAGAAAGAAGACGATTCGTTGCACCGTTTTCGACTTTTATTAAGCCCTTATTTGAATACGATTCAATTCATTCAATATAAAAGACAAATTAATTAATTCATAGACCTACACAAACATCACATGCATTGCAGCCCTTAAATATCATCCCCTCGTCCCTCAAGTTTTAGGTGTAAACAAATGACAACCACCGAGTAGGACTTGGGAAATGCAACAGTTACCGTATTATTTATCACTCTCAATCAGATGCGTTCACAGTTTTCATACCTCTTAAAAAATGTTTCTGGAATTCATATAGTGATACATGTACTGTGTTTATTAATTAAATCTTATGAATTCTTTAATTTCCTCAGCCAAAGCCTTTCTCAAATATAAAAATAATAAGAATGTGTACAGGCTTACCTTGAAATAGCTGAAGAGACAAACGGCCACTATAAGTCTTGAACACGCTAGGTCTGGAACTTCAGTCTTCATCTACCCCCCCCCCCCCTCCACACACACACACCGGGGTCGGAGGGACCGCATGCGCGTTCCTAAAATCTCCAGGAAAGGGGTACTTTTTCGCGTGACAAAATCCGGCCCGAGAATTGTAAAAAAAAGGGAGTGTATTTGACTTTTCACCCGGAGATTTCTTTGAAAAGGGAGTGAGTTTTTTTTTTCTCTCTCTCTTTGGACTCCTGAGAAATGTAAAAAGGGGGTTATATAATATCTTGAATATTATAGAAAAATTAATCAAATCCCGGGATCAAATTCCTGAAATTCCTGCTAGCTTTGAAAGCTCATTCAGGGTAATTTCATTTTGAAAAGTAAAAACATTGGCCCCCAGTCCCCCTCGATCGACTAGAGCTCACGTGAAATTGGGGGAAAAGCCAGCGAAAAGCCGGCGAAAGGGGGATTCAGAAATGTTGGCAGTCCTGAGGTAGGGGGGGGGGGGTGCTTTCAAAGGGAGTGAACGAGCATACGTGTACCCTAAATAACACTGAGTGGGCGGGGGGGGGGGGGGGGAGCCGGGCATCTACTGTACATGATTGCACTTTTTAAGCGCTAGCGCCCTGGCGCACTTTACGTCTGGGCTATAATAATTCCTTGCAAAATAACGAAAAATTATTCTGAAGTTTATGAAGTGCTTGTTCGCGCACGTCGCGCAACTACTCTCAATGACCGTGACATACTGTATACGTGTAGGCTATACAGTTATACATACATAACAAAATAACTAATTTCTCATGCATTATGCTGAAATTGAAACAATCACATTTTGTTTTCCTTCTTCTTCTTCTTCCTTTTTTTTTCTCTTTTTTTTGTAATCTCAGGGGGGGATGCATCCCCTCCTCCCCCCCCCCCCCCGGGATTTACACCCCTGCTCTCCTATATTGCTATTAATTACTGTTGTGTTTGCAATCCAAACTGTATTTCTCATGCCTGGGGTCGGATCCAACCGGCGGCAAAGGAGGGGGCCAAATGAGATGCCCAATTCGAGAGAAAATATTTAGCGCCGAATCAACACCCATCCCCCCCCCCCTCCTTTGCGCCAGAGGGAGGGGGCCCGCCTTCTTTTTTATTTAAAAAATTGTTAAAGGGATAGTGGAGTTCTGTTTTCAGACCGCAAATGCCTTCAAAGTGCATGGTTATTGCTCTTATTCTTATCTATGACCAGGCGCGTACGGGGGGGGGGGGGGTAGGGGGTTGAACCCCCCTTTGATTTTGTTTGTTATGTTTGTGATTTTTTATTTAAAAAAACCTTTAAAAAAGAAAAAAAAAGTAAATAAATTAAAAACGTTAAAGTTTTTTTTTGTACCAAAGGGTGACCCCCAAAAACTTACCTTACCCCCCCCTGAATTTTTCGGCCCGAATTAAAAATGTTAAACCACCCCCTCCCCCCTTGAAAAAAATCCTGCGTACATCACTGTCTATAACATTTAAAGTGCCCTTTTAGAACCTAAAATTGCTATGAAGGTAATTTAAGACCCCAAAATGTGTGAAATTTTAGTTCATTGATTGATGTAACTTATGAAATGTCTTGTATCAAAGATCTTGTTTTATATTGCTTATCTTGATAATTTCTTGTTATGTGAATTTCTTGTTATGTGAAATTATGAGGAAGGAAATAAAATATCATTTAAAACAAAAAAATCTACACTTTAAACCTTCCTCTACTGTTATTTTGATTATACACTGTTACATGCAAGAATTTTTCTTTTCTTGCACATCACAAAACATCCAGATCAACATATTATATCATGTTGCATACGTCGTAAGAATCGTAATCTATCACATAATCAGAATTCTATAACACTCCTAGACTGTGTCGACTTTAAACCAAGGAGTTTTAAGAGATGGAGACCCAACTGGCAACAAATTATTCCAAGCAGCTGCCGTTTTCTATGGTTGCACAATACAATCTACTGGTATGCTGTTACCTTTGATGTCCGCCAATATCATTGGAAAGCTTGAGTAGTGATGTAGTAATGTGTCAAGAAATGTGCTTACATTGTATTTTCACGAAGTGACGGTAGTAAGGAAAATCGTAACGCAAAGTGAATGCAATTTTTTTTCACTACCGTCACTTCGTGAAAGCAGCGACGGACTATGATAACAGCTTTAATTTGTGAAAAATAGTAAAAATGTTACAGTCCTAAAACCTGCAATTTTAGACACTTTTCTGATTACTTCCGGCTCACGAAAATAAAAAATGAATTTGTAATACTTAACATACACAGTTATATGATGTTATAATTGTCAGATTAGTGCCTACACATGCCCAGTCTGGTAATTTTGATTAATACTTCAGGAAATTTGGACTCCAATGAAAAAATGTAAAAACACGTGATTTTTTAAAGCTTTTTCGGGGGATGCCCCCCCCCCCTGGCGCTCAAAGGGGGGGGGGGGGGGGGTAGTAAGCACCATTTTTTTTTTGGGCCCTCGAAAATTTGAACACTTGCACCCCCCTTGAGCTCCAGGGGGGGGGGGGGGTGTGGCTCATCGTCCCAAAAAAGTAAAATTCACGTGTTTTTACACGTTTTTTTCCCCAGGGGGAGGGGGCGTGGAACTTCAAAGGCAAGTGAATGTTACGCGTCCCATTGTTACGCTTTAAAACTCACGAATGCGTTTGAATTACAAGAGTTTCTACTCCTTGTAACCTATCTGTTCAAACCAATCACACGAGAAAACCAGAAGCCTTACCAGTAAGTCCATGGATAGGCTCCGGACTTGGTGTCGCAGATGGGGATTTCGGCTTTCGGCTGATAAGACAGTCCCTATATTTTTTTACAAAAAGTACAATGAATCTCTCACCACCGCAAGTAGAATTAGACGGGAATAAAGTGCCCTTTCAGAATACTCATCATTTTCTGGGGGTAACTTTTGATAAGAAATTGACCTGGAAGCCACACATGGAAAATGTTGTAAAGAGATGTAAAAGAAAATTGAATATCCTAAGATGTTTAACGGGAACTCTTCTAAATCCCTCGTAAAGGTTTACAGGGCATTCATAAGATCCTTACTCGACTATGGATGTGAGGCTTACGATAGCGCTACCACCACCACAAAAAGGACACTTGATTCGGTGCAATACCAGGCGCTACGGCTTTGTGTGGGAGGACTACCTCTCACTTCCCTACAATCATTACAAGTGGAAATGGGTGAATTTCCCTTGGATCTAAGGAGACAAATTGTGTCAAGTAAATATAGACAAAGTATCGAAAGATCCCCAAACCACCCATTATCACAAAACATAGGGCCATGTTGGCAATTTGATTATCTCAAGGGAAAAGACTTTCTTAGTAAACCTTTCGGGTATAGAACCCAGAGTAAAATAAAAAACTTCATGACAGAAACTGCCGTACCATCCCCATTCCCGCCATGGCTTTTTGAACCCCCACTGGTTTCGACCGAGTTAAGCTCTCGAATTTCAAAAGCCGACCATCCGAATGAACTACAGCAACAAAGCTTAGAATTGATTAATTCAAAATGGTCGAATCAGGGCCAATGCTCGGCTGCTTTCTATATCCCACACTTTTCTGTACACCAATGTAAAAGATTAGCGAATTTTACCTCGTCGTATAGAGCCGAGTTGGCTGCCATTGTTCTTGCCCTTCAATGGATCGAAGTATAACAAACATCTGTACAGGTGCAGTCATTTTTTAGCGACTGCTTAAGTGCCCTAACACTAACAGCCTTGAAACATTTTAGTGACGAATCCTTTGTCACAGAAATATTTATAATAACGACCCGATTGAAATATAGAGGGGTCGAAATCGCTTTGGAATGGATTCCAGGCCACTGTGGGATAGTGGGAAATGAAAAGGCAAACTTCTACGCAAAAAAAGCTCTAACTCAGGAAATTGAAATGCATAATAAATTGACGTTATTTGAAAAGACAAGTTTAATTTTGTACAGTTCAAAGTTACTTTGGCAAGAAAGGTGGAATGATACCCAATCGGCATTAAAAATCCTTCAGCCAAATGTTATCTCACAATATTCTTGTAAATTGGGAAGAAAAACTGAAACTACTCTTATAGGCGACTACGCCTGGGAGTGTCTGGACTCAACCAAGACCTCCTACGTTTGGACATCCACTCCACAGGTTTCTGTGACAGCTGTCCAACATTAGAAACGGTCAGACATTTTTTGATAGAATGTCCAAAGTATATAATAGAAAGGGCCATGCTAATGTCAGAAGTTAATATTCCCAAGGAAGAGGACATTATGATATGTTTACGAAAAAGTGACTCTCGTGTACAAATGGCAATTGCTCGCTTCGTTCTTAGAACGAAGCGACTATGTAAAGAGTAAAATCAAGATTGAAAAACAGAACTTGACCGCAATCAATTTGAACTGAATAGAAGAGAAAATAGGTATTTTGTGTATAACCTTATAGGCCTATTAGTGTATTGATTATTTGAAGTTTTGATCGTATAGACCTATATCTTATTTAGGCCCCTTTTAATTTAATTTAATTTAAAAAATAAAAATAAAAACAAACAAATAATTGAAACAATTTATCATTATTTATTTGACCAATCGAAAAAAAATATTAGGGAAGTGGAGAGGAGAGAGAGAGAGAAGGATACAATCTGCTGGCCAGGGTGACAAAAGCAATTAAAACTATACTATTACTCGAAAGCATGTCACCCCCATTATAGTAGTTAAAAGTCGTGCACTATATAAATAATCTCATGAACTAATTCATATAAACTAATAAAGCCCACAAGTGTTTTGCTTATGCAGTTGTTTTTCTCCTAATAAATAAATAAACCCTCTAAACATACAGGTACACGACGCCCCCTTGTCTATGCCAGAGTGACCTAGGTTGAGTTTATCAACCGAGAAGCGTACGGCGTAACGTAACTCGCTGGGCTGGGGCCAGAGTGAGTTGGAACTCTGTGCGGATCGTGGTTTAATTTGAAATATTTCTTTTTTCTTTTTTCTTTGTAGACTATGACTAATATTATATTAAAATGAGATTGGAAAAAGAAAGAAAAATAATAATTTTACCAAGACATTAAAAGAAAGAGATGCGATGAAATTGGCAACAATAGTCAAATTTGACTAATAGCCATTATAATAATAAACGAACAACAACAACAACATGCCACTACCTATACCGACTCTCTGTCAAAAAGTGTGACCTAAGTTCGCGCATGATGTTTACTGCGCGAACTATCAATCGAAACTGGAACTTCTGTCTTAAGTTTACTTTATTTAGGACTCAATTATAATCAAGTATCAATTATCAAGTTTAATACTTGGCGACGAGGATGTCTACAGCATTTAATCTACCGGCCCTAGCGCCTTTTTTGGCCACCCCAGGAGAACCTTTTATGCCTTGGGAGAGATGTATTTCCACGTTTCATGCATGTTTGTTAGGGACTAGTTTGGACTCCGCTACACCGGAGCGGAGGCGAGCGCGAGCCAGTCTAGCCCTCTGCTTGGGCAAAGACGGTCAGAGGATTCCCGGTCGGCTTGCAAAGGACAGCGGTAAGTCACTTAGCAAATCGAACGGCATAAATTTTGAGGAAACGAGCTCAAGGTAACTGGGGGGGGGGGGGGGGGTGGGGGGGGGGGGGGCAGTCTTCTTCTTATCGAGTCACTACACAAGTCCCGTCCAGTGCTCCACGCAGGCTCTAGAGCCAATATTCCCCAAACACATACGGTAACCCATACGTATTGCAAAGAGGGGGAGATTGAGCCGATTTTGTACCACTTTTGGTACAAAAAGTAAAGCACTTTCTCCCCCGTTTTTAGCTCATCCGTACCGAATTAGGGCCCGATGAGCTTAAATGCCATGGCGTGGCGTCCGTCAGTCCGTCTGCCCACAGTTTTCAAAATGATTCTTCTTCATTATTTTTCAACCGATTTTGATTCAGATTGTTTCATATGATAGGGCTAGGAGGGGGATTTTTCATTGTCTATGCTAATTTATGCAAATTTATTCGAAACCACAACAAATGCTTCTCCTTCATTTCTCGACCCATTTTGATTTGGTTTGCTTTATCTGGTAGAGCTAACTTTAGTACACTGAACTTCTACATCGAATTTTGAAATTGTTCTCCATTAATTAAGTATGGTAATTTTATTTATTCCAAAATTAACCAAAATTGCTTCTTCTCCCACATTTCTTGACGGATTTTGATTTGGTTTGCCTTATCTGGTAGAGCTTAATTTGGAACACTAAACTTCTACACAGAATTTTGAGATTTCGCACCATCGATTAATTATGGTAACTTATGCAAATTTATTCCAAAAATAATTTAAAAATCACAAAAAATGCTTCTTCTCCTTCATATTTTGACCGTTTTTGATTTGGTTTGCTTTATATTGTAGAGCTAACTTTGGTACACTAAACTTGTACACCGAATTTTGAAATTGTTCTCCATTAATTAATTATGGTAATTTATGCAAATTTATTCCAAAAATAACAAAAATTGCTACTTCTCCCTCATTTCTTGACTGATTTTGATTAAGTTTGCCTTTTCCGGTAGAGCTAAATTTGGAACACTAAACTTCTACACAGAATTGTGAGATTTTGCTCCATTGATTATTTATGGTACTTTATGCAAATGAAATGAAATTATGTCTCTTCCAGGGCATCAAATATATATTTTTTGACCAGTTCAAAAGTGTACCACATAAAATTTACGATATTTGTTGTTGCGAGATGCGAATGAGCGCTTCGTCATTGACGTTCTGGTTCTTTATTTAAATCAAATTTTCTGATCCATAAATCAGACATGAGAAAGATTGTATATCTCTTACTTATATACAATTCTTAATTCCATTCTTAATATTTTAATTCAGTAATTGCAATAGTGAAACTTATGGGCTTACCTTATACAAGTTATCCAATGTTGTCCAGTTTAAACATACATATGAAAGATACATGTACCTGTAGATGCTCACTTGATAAGACTCATGTCCGAAGAGAGATGATAATAAACCAATGATCGATGAACAAGCATCGCCCTACACGCATCGATGGACTAAAGTAAAGTAAAGTAAAGTAAGTCTCAGAACCAGTGATTCATGTGTTCGAACTGTAATCTATGACATGACCCGGCCGATACATTTTAGGGTCAACATACAACAACAAACCCAATTGCCAATCAGATCACGCATTTGATATTGGGTTTATGAACATTCAAACATCAATGGGTCAAGCCAGGCTGACTCGTATATAGCTAGTGGACGTTCGGAAAAAGAAAATTGAATATGCATTAACTCGAATCAAGATGGCTGCACAACAAATCATGTTGACGACAAGTCTCTCTCTGATTAAACATTAATTTAGGATCTAAATAGGCAAGTTAATGTAAGTCAAAGCACATATTTCCGCTTTAGTTTCTTTAACATATTATACAGGGCTGTCAATCCTCCCGCATTTGGAGGGAGTCTGACGCCGCCACGCTCATTCGCCCGCCGTCCCAATAGCTTGTTTCCTTTCCTCCTGCTCTTCCGCTTCGAAGTAGAATCTCCTGGTTTATGAAAAAACCTCCTGCCGAACAGTAAAAAAAAAAATGTGCTCTTACCCCTGCCCCCCCCCCCCCCCCCCCCCCAGCTTTATTCAGCGGCTGGCTGAGTCGTCGCTAAATTTTCGGCGCGATTTTCAAATTTTAAAACATCTCCCTTGAAAAAATCCTGCATACGCCCTCCCTCAAAGCAGTTCCCCAAAGTTGACAGCCCTGATTAATTTTGCAGCCGAAGAAGATATGTGAAGACGTACAGAGTGGAAAAAGACGTAAAGAGTGGAAAAAACTTGTAGCATATCTCATTCATCTCAGTCCGGCCGAACCTAACCATTCCTTCCGCACAATACCCCATAGGACATACTTCAGTCTATGTATAGAGGCGGTCAGAGGACCAAGATGTAATCTCAGCGGAACAACCGTCTATATCAGAGACTGAAGCTTTCAGTCTAGCTCTGGCAGTTCACCATCTTGGGTGCACGACTCTGGCAGGAGTGGGCAGACTAGCAGTACGTGTTCCATTTTCTGTTACTGGCGGCATTCACATGCTGTTTGTTCGTCTCTGAAACCGCACCTAGTCTGCATTAGGACTCTGCATCGTCCGTAACCAGTTATGTAGCAGTTGAGGCTCAGCCAGGTAGGCCAAGTCCAGGAAGCTGTGTCTGGATTTGAGCCGCACGTCCGCTGGCTATTGTTGGAAGAGTGGGTGGAGTGGATTGTTTTCTTGTTTGTCCTTTTCTTCTGGGACAAGACCAACCTTCTGATGTGTGGTGGGGCAATACCGCAAAGCAGGTAGAGGTCTTCTACTTAAGTTTCTCTAAGGCAGCTAGTGATTGCTGTTAAGGATGAATTTAGAGCTGGGTCAAACTTGGGCGCATTGGCTGATCTACCCCATACTGGTGATGCATACTCCGCAGAAGAGAAACAAAGCGCAAGGGCTGTTGTCCGGATTGTTCTGGCATCAGTCCCCGAGTTGGTGTTGGCTAGCTTCTTGAGGATGCTGTTGCGGGCTCCAACCGTTGCCTTTTTTGTTGGCAATGTGGTTCTTGTAGGTAAGGGAGCGATCCAGTGTGACGCCTAGGTAGACTGAGTTGTGTGTGAGCTTCAGCCTTTTCCCATACCAGCTGATCCTTAGTTGATGGTTGGTATCTCTGTTTTTGAGGTGGATAGCACTTATCTGAGTTTTGTCAGGATTAGCTCTCAGATGGTTAGTCGCATAGTATGGGGTGACTCCGGCCAGGGCATCACTGAGGGACTCCTCCAACTTCACTAAAGACTGGTCCTGGGTGGCTATGCAGAGATAATCAGTGTAGAGGAAGCTCCTGGTGTTTGGATGGATGGGTTGGTGGTTTGTGTATACGTTAAAGAGCAGTGGTGCAAGCACACTTGTGGTAGGGGGTGGGGACAGTCAAACAGTATGTGGCTGCACTGCAGTCGTTGCCACCAACATGTAAGTTTTGGGCCTAAAAGATTATTTTTTTTAGGGACCAATGCGTCAAGAAAACTTGTACATCTTGTATTAGAGAGCGAGTTTTGATGGAGAATGATGATTGGACATTGGAGAAAGCTGTAACTTTGCAAGAATGTTGAATCTTCCCTTCTCTGTACTTGATTCCAAAACACAGAGCCATATTGCTTTTACTGCAGAGGATTCTCGATCAGCTAGCGAAGGACAGCGGTAAGTCACTTATCAAATACAGTGAAGTTGTCAATGTACTTGAGAAGTCTTTTGGGCCCAAGAAAAATGTTATGATTGAACAGTATAATTTCAGGTAACGAGCTCAAGGTAACTGAGGGTGGGGGTGGGGGCAGTAAAACAGTATGTGGCCGCACTGCAGCAGTTGCCATCAAAATGTAAGTTTTGGGGGCCTAAAGATGAATTATGTTGGGTCCAACTCATTGAGAAAACTTGTACCGTATTAGAGAGCGATTGTTGATGGAGAATGATGATTCAACATTGGAGAAAGCTGTAACTCTTGCACAGAATGTTGATGCTGTCCTTCTCCGCTCTCAATTCCAAAACACTGAGTCATAGTGCTTTTACTGTGCGCAGCAACCTCCTCAGAAGCTTGAGTACAAGTTGTGTCCAAGAGAGACTACCGTCCGAAGCCTCAAGCCAAGCCGCATCGCTCGGAATGCAGAAACTGCGGA
This sequence comes from Strongylocentrotus droebachiensis, assembly GCA_035222895.1. Taxonomy (NCBI): domain Eukaryota; kingdom Metazoa; phylum Echinodermata; class Echinoidea; order Camarodonta; family Strongylocentrotidae; genus Strongylocentrotus; species Strongylocentrotus droebachiensis. Next base: position 177,550 of record JAVYIG010003395.1, on the reverse strand, counting down.
GGGACACACACAGGGTAGAAGTGCTTGCCCTGAGTGCATAGCATGTGAGAAAATAAACCATTTCGCGAAGATGTATCGCTCAAAGGGCCAAAGCATTCAAATTTTTGAACAGGATACCACTATTACCAGTACTTGTGAGAAGGAACACTCAGTGATTAATATTATTATTAATACTAGTTTTTAATTATACAGTAGGCTTGCAGAAGTTTTTAATTGTAGTGGTAATTACAAGTAATACATGCTAACCATTAAGCCCTGGTTTCATCAACCTAAATTAGAATAAACAATCAATGTATTCTATTTTTTTCAAACTTGAATTCCCAATTTGCAATTTTTTTAAGAAATGAAAAGATGTCTTGGCTCTTCGAACTGGGCCCTGTTTCATAAAATTGTTATTAATAACAATTTACGATGATTGTTATAAGCTCCAGAAATCTGTGCATTTGTTAGGCTATATCAGATTTGCCATAGTTCTGTGGCAGTTCCTATTGACAACTTTTATGAAACAGCTAGGGCCCTGATTCTAAATGTTGGAGGGGCTGAGTCAATATTGGCACAATACATTGAGGAAGCACCGCATGCTATCAAGAAAAGGGGGTCAAATAAAAAAAACGGAAGAAAGCGAAAATGTGGAGAGTAGGTTAAGTAATTGTTTTACCTCAAACATGGTTTAATTCATTCCAATCAGGCCACCCCCTCCCTCATTTCCAGACTCGTATATTGCACGGAGAGAGACAGAAGGCAAGAAAAAGAGCAGATAAAGGAAGGGACAGAAGGTGGAAGGTGGAGTAACAGAGAGCAATATATACATTTACATATATATATATAGATAGATATGTATAGAAATTGGAAAGGTTCAACTTTATTGGTAAAAGTTCTGTTTCACCCGAAGGCTCATCAGAGAGAGAGAGAGACAGCAAGAGAGAGCAAGAGAAAGCGAAAAAGAGAGAGAAAGAGAGAGAAAGAGAGAGAGAGAGGGTGGGAAGAGAGAGTGAAAGAAAAAGTAAAGGAGAATAAATGAAAGAGTCAGAGAGCGGGAGCAAGGGAGGGACAGAAGTGATTGGCGTGGACATGGAACTTTTCACCTCAAAGCTATTTTGTTTTATCTCAAATATATAGAGAGAAATTGTACCCTCCTAGGCTCATTTGAAGAAAAGTTTTGGCTTGTCATTATATCCAACAACAATTTTCTCCAGTCATCATTCTATTTTTCCTCCTTTAAAAAAGAAACTTCCCTCTTTTTCGTTATAGCAAGAGGCACTTTCTTCTTGTGCCCCAGACTGCGAAAACGGAGGCACTTGTATTATCAGTACCGGTACGTGCAACTGTACAGCTGGGTATACTGGTACAAGCTGTGAAACAGGTAAGATTTATTCAAACCTCTTACTTCTCAACTCAGGCTTCTCATCTCCATTCACCAATGAAAAGTCACGATGTTAATTTAGTTCAGTAGCCTTTATTCTGGGGAGGGGGTACCCGCTTAATACGGTATATAGGGATGTGCTGCTCAAATGGGTTCCTTTTTTGCAAAACAATACTAAACATGGGGTGTGATTTTGTGCTGCAAAATCCCTAAAAGTGCCCACACTTCTCAGATATTGGCCTTAAACATGGGTTTCTGTTTTCTTCAGGATAATATCTCACCCATAATCTCGCTAAAGTGCAAATTCCAGATGCAAAATCACGCAAAATAATTGAAATCATTTTGCCTTTTCATCCAAAGTCCACTAATAATGGGTACCATTTTCTGCAAAAAAGACCTGAAAAATGGGTATATAGGTTAAGACGCTTCAGCCGCAACCCCCCGTCCAAACTAAATATGATCCCGCCCACACACACCGCCGGGCCTTTGTTATAGTTAATTCCAAAATTACAAAAGAGTGAATCAAGCTACTATGTCGAACTTAAACAAGAAAGTTGCAAACTTAAGTCTCTTGCCTGCTGTCACCAGCTGGCTGTCACAAAGGTATTTTACCTCTTTGGCTTATAGCACAAGGTGGCGATATTCAATGAAATCAGCACTAACATTCCGGCCAAGTAATATTCATTTATTTGAACATCTTTATTCAAGATAAACGTGATCAGCAAACCTTTTTTGCATCATGGTCCTGATTGAAATACAATTTAAAACAAATTCACCACAACAAGTGTATATAAATTTAAAATACATTTCAAAGATTTAAAAGAAAAAGTTTATGATACATATGAATAATTAATCATACACGGAAGTAAAAAATACAGGGTAATTGAATAATACAACGATACTTCCTTAAGTTGTGTTTAGAAACAAGATAGAACAATTTAGATGAGGATCAATCAAATCAAATCGGTACCATATCAAGAGAAAAAATAGAAGTAGACAGAAAAAAAGGCAAAGAGATGTATGGATGGCGAACAAAATAAGAAGTATATTTATGGAGAGTACTAGTTTAGAAAAAGTTTATGATACATATGAATAATTAATCATACACGGAAGTAAAAAATACAGGGTAATTGAATAATACAACGATACTTCCTTAAATTGTGTTTAGAAACAAGATAGAACAATTTAGATGAGGATCAATCAAATCAAATCGGTACCATATCAAGAGAAAAAATAGAAGTAGACAGAAAAAAAGGCAAAGAGATGTATGGATGGCGAACAAAATAAGAAGTATATTTATGGAGAGTACTAAAAATGTGTAAGAACACCCGTGGAATATATGTGGCAATTCTAGTTCAAATGCAAGATAAAAGTTTATTTCCACATCTGATTACAAAAAAAGTACAATTTAATTGCATACAGTATATATATATAAAATAACAAACGTTAAAATGAAACAACTTCAATTGAAATCCTAATGTGGTGGGAAAAACAGAAGCCAATGGCCCTATCAAGGTTATAAATAAAATTTACAGAAAAACCTTCTTAAATATACTAATATGCTAAAAACAAGATAGAAATAAAAAGACTAATTTGGTATAATTAAATATGATATGATTATAAAATCATGAGAAGTAAATCTCCTTGTATATACGTTTAAGTGTGTTGAAGGATTGAATATTTCGAATATTGGATGAAATTTCTCCCAGGAAGCGTTACAATTATTTAAAAAAAAAATTCTTTCATACCACTTGTATGATTGAAAGTATGAAAATAATGGGGGCCCCTATTGAGCCATGCAGTATAGAAACAGCTATGTCTTGAACATTAAAGCAGTCCATACCGATTTCACACACAAAAATCTACAAAGAATTCTTACCTTATCCTTTTCTTGAGTAAAGATAGGTTAAAACATCACAGAAAATCTGTGACACTGTCTGTTAATCTTTGCTGAAAAGTTGCCTAAATGTTACAATCACGAGGGTATCGCACACACGCTGCACTGTGTCGTATCCGCGCTCGCACAAAGAATTCTTTTACACGTAGACCAATCAGGATTTCAGCAAAATTTAACTATGCGACCCGTTACCTGGGGGCAACGGGCATCTTTCTCATTAACTATTGACCTTTAGACGGGCATGGCTAACATCATGACTCCTATTTCGACCAATCAGATGATAGATGTATTCAACATAAAGAGAGATATATAACATTAGATAGCTTAATTAGGCAGATACCGAGATGTGATTGGTCCAGAGATCGTGACGTAACAGTACTTGTGTGGATCGTAATTGATAATTGCCCAACCGGTCAATTAACGTGGTTATATATTGACCAGCTGCTATATTTTCTAACATGTATGTCGCCCTAAAGGCCCATTCACTAACAATTTCAAGGAAAACACACAATTTCAGAAAAACTTTGGGGAGGATCAATTTCCCCAAATATTGTTTTCAAGTGAATTTTTTAATTTCTTCCTCCAATTTTTTTTTCTTTCTATTGACCCCCACCCCCCTAAATTGTTAAACCAGGCTATCTTATACAGCATAACTGCATATGGTATTGACTGGCAGGGGGAATATACAAATCTTTCGGCCCTGAATTAAGGGAGTTAAATTTTCCCTCGTGACTATAACCACTTGGGAAAATATAACTCCCTTCAGCAGTCCACAAAATGTTATAGAACAAAAATAAGAAATTGAATAAAGCCATGAATTCATCGATCGCTATAATTGGATTTGATCCGATTTGATAAGTTACTATTTTGTCATGTTTGTTATGGTAGACATGTTGTTTATTCAACCACGACGGATACCGGATATCGCATATGGTAACATCCCCCTTCCTCTGGAAAGATGGGGAATCAGTGCACATCACTGATAGACGATTAATAAACATATTGCTTTGAAAAAAATAATTTTGGTAGTATGCAAGTTTTGGTTATTTGCTTCCTAATGAACTTTTTCCAATCAGGTTATATAACATGAAATCTTGTTTTTTTTCAATACATTTCTTTTGTATTGTATTATCGATTGAGTATAACTGTATACATAATTATATCTTTCCACTTTCAACTTTACAGTTAATCTGCGAGATTGAACATAGTTTTGATATAACTTGATTCCTTTATAAAAAAAGGAATTTCCCAATGAAATATGTTTGGGCTAGCATCTGTTTCTTGACTTGTCAACATTAGGCTTGTCATACCAAAAATACTGTACAATGATAATACATGCATATGAACAATAAACTTATTATACAGTAGGCTTGCGTGTGCACCATGTGAGAGAGAGGGAGGATCTTAAGACTACATTAAATTATAAGTCTTCTGTGTTCTTCTTTATCTTCTCTCTTCTTTAAAGTTATTTAAGAGTTCATTTTCAATCTTCAAACATGTAAAAATAATAATAATAATATTTAATTTTTATATAGCGCTTAATACAAATGTCTCTAAGCGCTTTACAAATATATTATTACCCCGGTCATTGGATTCAGTGCTGGTGTACGGATGTTGCGTCCATATCTAATTGTGGTTTGCGAGTTTGTTGTTGTTTCTTCAGATTGAATGTTCTGAGTTTCTGGTGTTGGAGTTGCTTGAAGGTTGTTGCCATTCTGTTGTGGTGTTTCTGCTTAAGTAGATGAAGTGTAGTCTTCTTCGAACCTAAGATGCTTTGGAGTTGGGTTTGCTGACGTAATCTCCCTCAGGTGAGATCGGTTTTGTCTCAGGATTCCTCCGTTGGGTGCTGATACTCCATACGACCTAGGCTCTTCGCTGACTTTGGATACTTTGGCTGGTATCCAAGTATGATCTTTGGGAGGTAGGACTCTGACTGGTTGTCCTATGTGGAGTGGTGGAAGATCTGGACCCGCATGTCGATCATGCGTTTCTTTCATCTTGCTTTGTCGATTCAAGAGATAATCAGTGGCGGTAGATTCTCTTGAAAGATAAAGCATAAAGCAAGAGCTTGAATTCTGAGATTTAATTTTTTTGTAACATACCTAGTAATTTTATCTGATAAGGGTTCATCTCAAGTTTCATCCCGTTAAAACAGTTTTTGATTTTCTAGTAAGAGCTGGAAAAGGATTTTTAAAATCTTTTTAAAATTTCTTTTTTAAAAAGGCAGTGAGAATGGAGCAATCTGTTGGTTTTCTCATTCTGCAAAATTATTTTGGCAACATTAGCAGCATTTTCTATCCCACTTATCTCAACTTATTTATTTATCGTTGATGTGCCATGTATTAATAGTAGTAGTCTATACATTTTCATGGGGATTCATTTTCATTAGATACAGAAACATGCGCACCTTCTTTGTATTTGTATCTGGTAAGTGTTCATCTTAAGTTTTATCCCCTGAAACACAGTTTTCTATCCTTTAGTGAGAGCTGGAACCAGATTTCAGAAAATGCTACATTTTGATGCTGTGTCCGTCGGTTTGTCCGTCCGTTCGTTCGTCCATCTGTATGCAGAGCTGCCAACTAGTACGGATTTCCCGTAATTGGTACGGAAATTAACGACCATTACGGAATGTTGTTTAAAATTACGGATTTATTTTTTTTTATTTTTTTTTTTTTTTATATATTTTTTTCCCCCCCATTTTTCCTGGAAGACTGTGTTGTGATGATATGAAACTCATTATTTAACAACTTTGTGTGAGTAAAATCACCAAAAATGTCAGATAATCATGTGTCTGTGCAATGTTGGCGTGTCGTTTTTATTAGAGTCATAGCGCCGCATAGGAAATTACTGATTTATACCCAAAATTACTGATTTTGAGCCTTGTGATTACTGATTTTCGGTTCTGGAGGTTGGCAGCTCTGTGTATGTCCTCCTCTCATCAGATATTCTGAAGAAACAATTGATGGATTTCAGCCAAACTTGGGTCTTTTATGAATCTTACAGAGCTAATGAAGTGAATACATTTTGGGGTCAGGCCAAATGTCAAATGTCATGGGGCTCATTATGTATGCAATTATAGCCTTTGAACAGATTATCCTTAGAACCTACGGATGAATAACTTTTGAACTTGAGTTTTTGAAATGACTTCTGATTTCGTTTGTACAATCGCTCTATGGCAGATGCACCATTTGCGGCTGTGTGCAGTTGAAGAGCCATCTTGTTTATATCTCATATAATCTTTCCCACAGCCAATGAGAAACCAGTCTTCGATCTATGCCCTAGTGACCAGAATGTCTACACAGATATTGGTTATCCTACAGCTGTGGTAAACTGGACGCTACCTATAGCAACAGATAACTCTGGTATTCCTACAATGACATCCACTCACAATTCTGGGGAAAACTTTACAATTGGAAACAACACAGTCACCTACAACGCAACCAATGATGCAGGAAATAAAGAAACCTGCATCTTCTTTGTAATTGTATCTGGTAAGTGCTTGATAATGCTTTATCCCCTGTGAAACAGTTTTCTATCCTTTAGTGAGAGCTGGAGCCAGATTTCAGAAATGCTACATTTTGATGCGGGTTGTCGGTTTCGGATGTCTGTCCATTCGTCCATCTGTATGTCCTGTTCTCTTGATCAGATATTCTCAAGAAACAATTGATGGATTCCAGCCGAAATTGGGTCATTTATGAATCTTGCAGAGATAATGAAGTGAATACATTTTGGGGTCATGAGGCCAAATGTCAACGGTCATGGGGCTCATTATGTATGCAATTATAGCCTTTGAACACATTAACCTTAGAACCTACGGATGTATAACTTTCAAACTTGAGTTTTTAAATTGACTTCTGATTTGGTTTGTGCAATCGCTCTATGGCAGATGCACCATTTGCGGCTGTGTGCAGTTGAAGAGCCATCTTGTTTATATCTCATATAATCTTTCCCACAGACAATGAGAAACCAGTCTTCTATCTATGCCCTAGTGACCAGGATGTCACCACAGACATTGGTTATCCTACAGCTGCGGTAAACTGGACGCAACATACAGCAACAGATAATTCTGGTATTCAGACACTGACATCCACTCACAATTCTGGGGAAAACTTTACAATTGGAAAAAACACAGTCACCTTCACCGCAACCGATGATGCAGGAAATACAGAAACATGCACCTTCTTTGTAATTGTATCTGGTAAGTGCTTGCTAATGCTTTATCCCCTGTGAAACAGTTTTCTATCCTTTAGTAAAGTTTAGTGAGAGCTGGAACCAGATTTCAGAAATGCTACATTTTGATGCGGGTTGTCCGTCCCTTTGTCCGTCCGTTGGTCCATATGTCTGTCCCGTTCTCATTAACAGATATTCTTAAGAAACAATTGATGGTTTCCAGCCGAAATTGGGTCATTTATTAATCTTGCAGAGATAGTGAAGTGAATAAATTTTTGGGTCATGAGGCCAAATGTCAAAGGTCATGAGGCTCATTATGTATGCAATTATAGCCTTTGAACACATTATTCTTAGAACCTACGGGTGTATAACTTTCATACTTGAGTTTTTAAAACGACTTCTGATCTGGTTCGACAATCGCTCTATGGCAGATGCACCATTTGCGGCTGTGTGCAGTTGAAGAGCCATCTTGTTTATATCTCATACAATCTTTCCCACAGACAATGAGAAACCAGTCTTCGATAAATGCCCTGGTGACCAGGATGTCACCACAGACATTGGTTATCCTACAGCTGTTGTAAACTGGACGCAACCTACAGCAACAGATAATTCTGGTATTCAGACACTGACATCCACTCACAATTCTGGGGAAAACTTTACAATTGGAAACAACACAGTCACCTACACTGCAACCGATGATGCAGGAAATACAGAAACATGCACCTTCTTTGTAATTGTATCTGGTAAGTGCTTGCTAATGCTTTATCCCATGTGAAACAGTTTTCTATCCTTTAGTGAGAGCTAGAACCAAATTTCAGAAATGCTACATTTTGATGCGGGTTGTCCGTCCGGTTGTCCGTCCTTTGGTCCATCTGTATGTCCTGTTCTCATTAACAGATATTCTCAAGAAACAATTGATGGATTCGAGCCGAAATTGGGTCATTTATTAATTTTACAGAGATAATGAAGTGAATACATTTTGGGGTCATGAGGCTCATTATGTATGCAATTATAGCCTTTGAACACATTAACCTTAGAACCTATGCATGTATAACTTTCAAACTTGAGTTTTAAAAATGACTTCTGATTTGGTTTGTACAATCGCTCTATGGCAGATGTACCATTTGTGGCTATGTGCAGTTGAAGAGCCATCTTGTTTATATCTCATATAATCTTTCCCACAGACAATGAGAAACCAGTCTTCGATCAATGCCCTGGTGACCAGGATGTCACCACAGACATTGGTTATCCTACAGCTGTGGTAAACTGGACCCAACCTACAGCAACAGATAATTCTGGTATTCAGACACTGACATCCACTCACAATTCTGGGGAAAACTTTACAATTGGAAACAACACAGTCACCTACACCGCAACCGATGATGCAGGAAAAACAGAAACATGCACCTTCTTTGTAATTGTATATGGTAAGTGCTTGATAATGCTTTATCCCCTGTGGAACAGTTTTCTATCCTTAAGTGAGAGCTGGAACCAAATTTCAGAAATGCTACATTTTGATGCGAGTCGTCCGTCCGTTTGTCCATCTGTTGGTCCATATGTATGTCCCGTTCTCATTAACAGATATTCTTAAGAAATAATTGATGGATTCCAGCCAAACTTGTGTCATTTATGAATCTTGCAGGGCTAATGAAGTACATACATTTTGGGGTCATGAGGCCTAATGTCAAAGGTCATGGCGCCCATTATGTATGCAATTATAGCCTTTGAAAACATTATTCTTAGAACCTACGGATGTATAACTTTCAAACTTGAGTTTTTAAATCGACTTCTGATTTGGTTTGTACAATCGCTCTATGGCAGATGCACCATTTGTGGCTATGTGCAATTGAAGAGCCATCTTGTTTATTTTGTATATAATCTTTCCCACAGACAATGAGAAACCAGTCTTCGATCTATGCCCTGGTGACCTGGATGTCACCACAGACATTGGTTATCCTACAGCTGCGGTAAACTGGACCCAACCTACAGCAACAGATAATTCTGGTATTCAGACACTGACATCCACTCACAATTCTGGGGACAACTTTACAATTGGAAACAACACAGTCACCTACACCGCAACCGATGATGCAGGAAATACAGAAACATGCACCTTCTTTGTAATTGTATCTGGTAAAGTGCTTGATAATGCTTTATCCCCTGTGGAACAGTTTTCTATCCTTAAGTGAGAGCTGGAACCAAATTTCAGAAATGCTACATTTTGATGCGGGTCGTCCGTCCGTTTGTCCGTCTGTTGGTCCATATGTATGTCCCGTTCTCATTAACAGATATTCTTAAGAAATAATTGATGGATTCCAGCCAAACTTGTGTCATTTATGAATCTTGCTGGGCTAATGAAGTACATACATTTAGGGGTCATGAGGCCTAATGTCAAAGGTCATGGCGCCCATTATGTATGCAATTATAGCCTTTGAACACATTATTCTTAGAACCTACGGATGTATAACTTTCAAACTTGAGTTTTTAAAACGACTTCTGATTTGGTTTGTACAATCGCTCTATGGCAGATGCACCATTTGCGGTTGTTTGCAGTTGAAGAGCCATCTTGTTTATATCTCATATAATCTTTCCCACAGACAATGAGAAACCAGTCTTCGATCTATGCTCTGGTGACCAGGATGTCACCACAGACATTGGTTATTCTACAGCTTTGGTAAACTGGACCCAACCTACAGCAACAGATAATTCTGGCATTCAGACACTGACAGCCACTCACAATTCTGGGGAAAACTTTACAATTGGAAACAACACAGTCACCTACACTGCAACCGATGATGCAGGAAATACAGAAACATGCACCTTCTTTGTAATTGTATCTGGTAAGTGCTTGCTAATGCTTTATCCCCTGTAAAACAGTTTTCTATCCTTTAGTGAGAGCTGGAACTAGATTTCAGAAATGCTACATTTTGATGCGCGTCGTCCGTCCGTTTGTCCGTCTGTTGGTCCATATGTATGTCCCGTTCTCTTTAACAGATATTCTTAAGAAATAATTGATGGATTCCAGCCAAACTTGTGTCATTTATGAATCTTGCAGGGCTAATTAGGTAAATACATTTTGGGGTCATGAGGCCTAATGTCAAAGGTCATGGCGCCCATTATGTATGCAATTATAGCCTTTGAACACATTATTCTTAGAACCTACGGATGTATAACTTTCAAACTTGAGTTTTTAAAACGACTTCTGATCTGGTTCGTACAATCGCTCTATGGCAGATGCACCATTTGCGGCTGTCTGCAGTTGAAGAGCCATCTTGTTTATATCTCATGTATTCTTTTCCACAGACAATGAGAAACCAGTCTTCGATCAATGCCCTGGTGACCTGGATGTCACCACAGACATTGGTTATCCTACAGCTGTGGTAAACTGGAATCAACCTACAGCAACAGATAATTCTGGCATTCAGACACTGACATCCACTCACAATTCTGGGGAAAACTTTACAATTGGAAACAACACAGTCACCTACACTGCAACCGATGATGCAGGAAATACAGAAACATGCACCTTCTTTGTAATTGTATCTGGTAAGTGCTTGCTAATGCTTTATCCCCTGTGGAACAGTTTTCTATCCTTTAGTCAGAGCTGGAACGAGATTTCAGAAATGCTACATTTTGATGCGGGTTGTCCGTCCGTTTGTCTGTCCGTTGGTCCATATGTATGTCCCGTTCTCATTAACAGATATTCTTAAGAAACAATTGATGGATTCCAGCCGAAATTGGGTCGTTTATTAATCTGCCAGAGATAATGAAGTGAATACATTTTGGGGTCATAAGGCCAAATGTCAAAGGTCATGGGGATCATCATGTATGCAATTATAGCCTTTAAACACATTAACCTTAGAACCTACGGATGTATAACTTTCGAACTTGAGTTTTTAAAACGACTTCTGATTTGGTTTGTACAATCGCTCAATGGCAGATGCACCATTTGTGGCTATGTGCAATTGAAGAGCCATCTTGTTTATTTTTTATATAATCTTTCCCACAGACAATGAGAAACCAGTCTTTGATCTATGCCCTGGTGACCAGGATGTCACCACAGACATTGGTTATCCTACAGCTGCGGTAAACTGGACCCAACCTACAGCAATAGATAATTCTGGTATTCAGACACTGACATCCACTCCCAATTCTGGGGAAAACTTTACAATTGGAAACAACACAGTCACCTACACCGCAACCGATGATGCAGGAAATACAGAAACATGCACCTTCTTTGTAATTGTATCTGGTAAGTGCTTGCTATTGCTTTATCCCCTGTGAAACAGTTTTCTATCCTTTAGTGAGAGCTGGAACCAAATTTCAGAAATGCTACATTTTGATGCGGGTTGTCCCTCTGTTCGTCCATCTGTATGTCCAGTTCTGATGATCAGATATTCTCAAGAAACAATTAATGGATTCCAGCTAAACTTGGGTCATATATGAATCTTGCATAGCTAATGAGGTGAATACATTTTGGGGTCATGAGGCCAAATGTCAAAGGTCATGGCGCTCATTATGTTTGCAATTATAGCCTTTGAGCACATTATCCTTAGAACCTACGGATTTATAACTTTCAAACTTGATTTTTTAAATCGACTTCTGATTTGGTTTGTATAATCGCTCTATGGCAGATGCACCATTTGTGGCTATGTGCAGATGAAGAGCCATCTTGTTTATATCTCATATAATCTTTCCCACAGACAATGAGAAACCAGTCTTCGATCTATGCCCTGGTGACCAGGATGTCACCACAGACATTGGTTATCCTACAGCTGCGGTAAACTGGACCCAACCTACAGCAACAGATAATTCTGGTATTCAGACACTGACATCCACTCACAATTCTGGGGAAAACTTTACAATTGGAAACAACACAGTCACCTACACCGCAACCGATGATGCAGGAAATACAGAAACATGCACCTTCTTTGTAATTGTATATGGTAAGTGCTTGATAATGCTTTATCCCCTGTGAAACAGTTTTCTATCCTTAAGTGAGAGCTGGAACCAAATTTCAGAAATGCTACATTTTGATGCGGGTTGTCCCTCTGTTCGTCCATCTGTATGTCCCGTTCTCATTAACAGATATTCTTAAGAAATAATTGATGGATTCCAGCCAAACTTGTGTCATTTATGAATCTTGCAGGGCTAATGAAGTACATACATTTTGGGGTCATGAGGCCTAATGTCAAAGGTCATGGCGCCCATTATGTATGCAATTATAGCCTTTGAACACATTATTCTTAGAACCTACGGATGTATAACTTTCAAACTTGAGTTTTTAAAACGACTTCTGATCTGGTTCGTACAATCGCTCTATGGCAGATGCACCATTTGTGGCTATGTGCAATTGAAGAGCCATCTTGTTTATATCTCATATAATCTTTCCCACAGACAATGATAAACCAGTCTTTGATCAATGCCCTGGTGACCAGGATGTCACCACAGACATTGGTTATCCTACAGCTGCGGTAAACTGGACCCAACCTACAGCAACAGATAATTCTGGTATTCAGACACTGACATCCACTCACAATTCTGGGGAAAACTTTACATTTGGAAACAACACAGTCACCTACACCGCAACCGATGATGCAGGAAATACAGAAACATGCACCTTCTTTGTAATTGTATATGGTAAGTGCTTGATAATGCTTTATCCCCTGTGGAACAGTTTTCTATCCTTAAGTGAGAGCTGGAACCAAATTTCAGAAATGCTACATTTTGATGCGGGTTGTCCCTCTGTTCGTCCATCTGTATGTCCAGTTCTGATGATCAGATATTCTCAAGAAACAATTAATGGATTCCAGCTAAACTTGGGTCATATATGAATCTTGCATAGCTAATGAGGTGAATACATTTTGGGATCATGAGGCCAAATGTCAAAGGTCGTGGCGCTCATTATGTTTGCAATTATAGCCTTTGAACACATTATCCTTAGAACCTACGGATGTATAACTTTCAAACTTGAGTTTTTAAATCGACTTCTGATTTGGTTTGTACAATCGCTCTATGGCAGATGCACCATTTCCGGCTGTGTGCAGTTGAAGAGCCATCTTGTTTATATCTCATATAATCTTTCCCACAGACAATGATAAACCAGTCTTTGATCAATGCCCTGGTGACCAGGATGTCACCACAGACATTGGTTATCCTACAGCTGTGGTAAACTGGACCCAACCTACAGCAACAGATAATTCTGGTATTCAGACACTGACATCCACTCACAATTCTGGGGACAACTTTACAATTGGAAACAACACAGTCACCTACACCGCAACCGATGATGCAGGAAATACAGAAACATGCACCTTCTTTGTAATTGTATCTGGTAAGTGCTTGATAATGCTTTATCCCCTGTGGAACAGTTTTCTATCCTTTAGTGAGAGCTGGAACCAAATTTCAGAAATGCTACATTTTGATGCGGGTCGTCCGTCCCTTTTGTCCGTCCGTTGGTCCATATGTATGTCCCGTTCTCATTAACAGATATTCTTAAGAAATAATTGATGGATTCCAGCCAAACTTGTGTCATTTATGAATCTTGCAGGGCTAATGAAGTACATACATTTTGGGGTCATGAGGCCTAATGTCAAAGGTCATGGCGCCCATTATGTATGCAATTATAGCCTTTGAACACATTATTCTTAGAACCTACGGATGTATAACTTTCAAACTTGAGTTTTTAAAACGACTTCTGATCTGGTTCGTACAATCGCTCTATGGCAGATGCACCATTTGTGGCTATGTGCAATTGAAGAGCCATCTTGTTTATATCTCATATAATCTTTCCCACAGACAATGAGAAACCAGTCTTCGATCTATGCCCTGGTGACCAGGATGTCACCACAGACATTGGTTATTCTACAGCTTTGGTAAACTGGACCCAACCTACAGCAACAGATAATTCTGGTATTCAGACACTGACATCCACTCACAATTCTGGGGACAACTTTACAATTGGAAACAACACAGTCACCTACACCGCAACCGATGATGCAGGAAATACAGAAACATGCACCTTCTTTGTAATTGTATCTGGTAAGTGCTTGATAATGCTTTATCCCCTGTGGAACAGTTTTCTATCCTTAAGTGAGAGCTGGAACGAGATTTCAGAAATGCTACATTTTGATGCGGGTTGTCCGTCCGTTTGTCCGTCCGTTGGTCCATATGTATGTCCCGTTCTCATTAACAGATATTCTTAAGAAACAATTGATGGATTCCAGCCGAAATTGGGTCGTTTATTAATCTGCCAGAGATAATGAAGTGAATACATTTTGGGGTCATAAGGCCAAATGTCAAAGGTCATGGGGATCATCATGATTGCAATTATAGCCTTTAAACACATTAACCTTAGAACCTACGGATGTATAACTTTCAAACTTGAGTTTTTAAAACGACTTCTGATTTGCTTTGTACAATCGCTCTATGGCAGATGCACCATTTGTGGCTATGTGCAATTGAAGAGCCATCTTGTTTATTTTTTATATAATCTTTCCCACAGACAATGAGAAACCAGTCTTTGATCTATGCCCTGGTGACCAGGATGTCACCACAGACATTGGTTTTCCTACAGCTATGGTAAACTGGACCCAACCTACAGCAACAGATAATTCTGGTATTCAGACACTGACATCCACTCACAATTCTGGGGAAAACTTTACAATTGGAAACAACACAGTCACCTACACCGCAACCGATGATGCAGGAAATACAGAAACATGCACCTTCTTTGTAATTGTATCTGGTAAGTGCTTGATAATGCTTTATCCCCTGTAAAACAGTTTTCTATCCTTTAGTGAGAGCTGGAACCAGATTTCAGAAATGCTACATTTTGATGCGGGTTGTCCGTCCGTTTGTCCGTCCGTTGGTCAATATGTATGTCCTGTTCTCATTAACAGATATTCTTAAGAAACAATTGATGGATTCCAGCCGAAATTAGGTCATTTATTAATCTTGCAGAGATAATGAAGTGAATTATTTTTGGGTCATGAGGCTCATTATGTATGCAATTATAGCCTTTGAACACATTAACCTTAGAACCTATGGATGTATAACTTTCAAGCTTGAATTTTTTTAAATGACTTCTGATTTGCTTTGTACAATCGCTCTATGGCAGATGCACCATTTGCGATGTGTTCAGTTGAAGAGCCATCTTGTTTATTTTTTATATAATCTTTCCCACAGACAATGAGAAACCAGTCTTCGATCAATGCCCTGGTGACCAGGATGTCACCACAGACATTGGTTATCCTACAGCTGTGGTAAACTGGACCCAACCTACAGCAACAGATAATTCTGGTATTCAGACACTGACATCCACTCACAATTCTGGGGAAAACTTTACAATTGGAAACAACACAGTCACCTACACCGCAACGGATGATGCAAGAAATACAGAAACATGCACCTTCTTTGTAATTGTATTTGGTAAGTGCTTGATAATGCTTTATCCCCTGTGGAACAGTTTTCTATCCTTAAGTGAGAGCTGGAACGAGATTTCAGAAATGCTACATTTTGATGCGGGTTGTCCATCCGTTTGTCCGTCCTTTGGTCCATATGTATGTCCCGTTCTCATTAACAGATATTCTTAAGAAACAATTGATGGATTCCAGCCGAAATTGGGTCGTTTATTAATCTGCCAGAGATAATGAAGTGAATACATTTTGGGGTCATAAGGCCAAATGTCAAAGGTCATGGGGATCATCATGTATGCAATTATAGCCTTTAAACACATTAACCTTAGAACCTACGGATGTATAACTTTCAAACTTGAGTTTTTAAAACGACTTCTGATTTGGTTTGTACAATCGCTCTATGGCAGATGCACCATTTGCGGTTGTGTGCAGTTGAAGAGCCATCTTCTTTATATCTCACATAATCTTTCCCACAGACAATGAGAAACCAGTCTTAGATCAATGCCCTGGTGACCAGGATGTCACCACAGACATTGGTTATTCTACAGCTTTGGTAAACTGGACGCAACCTACAGCAACAGATAATTCTGGTATTCAGACACTGACATCCACTCACAATTCTGGGGAAAACTTTACAATTGGAAACAACACAGTCACCTACACCGCAACGGATGATGCAGGAAATACAGAAACATGCACCTTCTTTGTAATTGTATCTGGTAAGTGCTTGATAATGCTTTATCCCCTGTAAAACAGTTTTCTATCCTTTAGTGAGAGCTGGAACCAGATTTAAGAAATGCTATATTTTAATGCGGGTTGTCCGTCTGTTCGTCCATCTGTATGTCCAGTTCTGATGATCAGATATTCTCAAGAAACAATCAATGGATTCCTGCCGAAATTGGGTCATTTATTAATCTTGCAGAGATAATGAAGTGAATTATTTTTGGGTCATGAGGCCAAATGTCAAAGGTCATGAGGCTCATTATGTATGCAATTATAGCCTTTGAACACATTAACCTTAGAACCTATGGATGTATAACTTTCAAGCTTGAATTTTTTTAAATGACTTCTGATTTGCTTTGTAGAATCGCTCTATGGCAGATGCACCATTTGCGATGTGTTCAATTGAAGAGCCATCTTGTTTATATCTCATATAATCTTTCCCACAGACAATGAGAAACCAATCTTCGATCAATGCCCTGGTGACCAGGATGTCACCACAGACATTGGTTATCCTACAGCTGCGGTAAACTGGACGCAACCTACAGCAACAGATAATTCTGGTATTCAGACACTGACATCCACTCACAATTCTGGGGAAAACTTTACAATTGGAAACAACACAGTCACCTACACTGCAACCGATGATGCAGGAAATACAGAAACATGCACCTTCTTTGTAATTGTATCTGGTAAGTGCTTGATAATGCTTTACCCCCTGTGAAACAGTTTTCTATCCTTTAGTGAGAGCTGGAACCAGATTTAAGAAATGCTACATTTTAATGCGGGTTGTCCGTCTGTTCGTCCATCTGTATGTCCAGTTCTGATGATTAGATATTCTCAAGAAACAATTAATGGATTCCAGCCAAACTTGGGTCATTTATGAATCTTGTATAGCTAATAAGGTGAATACATTTTGGGGTCATGAGGCCAAATGTCAAAGGTCATGGCGCTCATTATGTTTGCAATTATAGCCTTTGAACACATTATCCTTAGATCCTACGGATGTATAACTTTCAAATTTGAGTTTTTAAATCGACTTCTGATTTGGTTTGTACAATCGCTCTATGGCAGATGCACCATTTGTGGCTATGTGCAATTGAAGAGCCATCTTGTTTATTTTTTATATAATCTTTCCCACAGACAATGAGAAACCAGTCTTCGTTCTATGCCCTGGTGACCAGGATGTCACCACAGACATTGGTTATCCTACAGCTGTGGTAAACTGGACCCAACCTACAGCAACAGATAATTCTGGTATTCAGACACTGACATCCACTCACAATTCTGGGGAAAACTTTACAATTGGAAACAACACAGTCACCTACACCGCAACGGATGATGCAAGAAATACAGAAACATGCACCTTCTTTGTAATTGTATTTGGTAAGTGCTTGATAATGCTTTATCCCCTGTGGAACAGTTTTCTATCCTTAAGTGAGAGCTGGAACGAGATTTCAGAAATGCTACATTTTGATGCGGGTTGTCCGTCCGTTTGTCCGTCCGTTGGTCCATATGTATGTCCCGTTCTCATTAACAGATATTCTTAAGAAACAATTGATGGATTCCAGCCGAAATTGGGTCGTTTATTAATCTGCCAGAGATAATGAAGTGAATACATTTTGGGGTCATAAGGCCAAATGTCAAAGGTCATGGGGATCATCATGTATGCAATTATAGCCTTTAAACACATTAACCTTAGAACCTACGGATGTATAACTTTCAAACTTGAGTTTTTAAAACGACTTCTGATTTGGTTTGTACAATCGCTCTATGGCAGATGCACCATTTGCGGTTGTGTGCAGTTGAAGAGCCATCTTCTTTATATCTCACATAATCTTTCCCACAGACAATGAGAAACCAGTCTTAGATCAATGCCCTGGTGACCAGGATGTCACCACAGACATTGGTTATTCTACAGCTTTGGTAAACTGGACGCAACCTACAGCAACAGATAATTCTGGTATTCAGACACTGACATCCACTCACAATTCTGGGGAAAACTTTACAATTGGAAACAACACAGTCACCTACACCGCAACGGATGATGCAGGAAATACAGAAACATGCACCTTCTTTGTAATTGTATCTGGTAAGTGCTTGATAATGCTTTATCCCCTGTAAAACAGTTTTCTATCCTTTAGTGAGAGCTGGAACCAGATTTAAGAAATGCTATATTTTAATGCGGGTTGTCCGTCTGTTCGTCCATCTGTATGTCCAGTTCTGATGATCAGATATTCTCAAGAAACAATCAATGGATTCCTGCCGAAATTGGGTCTTTTATTAATCTTGCAGAGATAATGAAGTGAATTATTTTTGGGTCATGAGGCCAAATGTCAAAGGTCATGAGGCTCATTATGTATGCAATTATAGCCTTTGAACACATTAACCTTAGAACCTATGGATGTATAACTTTCAAGCTTGAATTTTTTGAAATGACTTCTGATTTGCTTTGTACAATCGCTCTATGGCAGATGCACCATTTGCGATGTGTTCAGTTGAAGAGCCATCTTGTTTATATCTCATATAATCTTTCCCACAGACAATGAGAAACCAATCTTCGATCAATGCCCTGGTGACCAGGATGTCACCACAGACATTGGTTATCCTACAGCTGCGGTAAACTGGACGCAACCTACAGCAACAGATAATTCTGGTATTCAGACACTGACATCCACTCACAATTCTGGGGAAAACTTTACAATTGGAAACAACACAGTCACCTACACTGCAACCGATGATGCAGGAAATGCAGAAACATGCACCTTCTTTGTAATTGTATCTGGTAAGTGCTTGATAATGCTTTACCCCCTGTGAAACAGTTTTCTATCCTTTAGTGAGAGCTGGAACCAGATTTAAGAAATGCTACATTTTAATGCGGGTTGTCCGTCTGTTCGTCCATCTGTATGTCCAGTTCTGATGATTAGATATTCTCAAGAAACAATTAATGGATTCCAGCCAAACTTGGGTCATTTATGAATCTTGTATAGCTAATAAGGTGAATACATTTTGGGGTCATGAGGCCAAATGTCAAAGGTCATGGCGCTCATTATGTTTGCAATTATAGCCTTTGAACACATTATCCTTAGATCCTACGGATGTATAACTTTCAAATTTGAGTTTTTAAATCGACTTCTGATTTGGTTTGTACAATCGCTCTATGGCAGATGCACCATTTGTGGCTATGTGCAATTGAAGAGCCATCTTGTTTATATCTCATATAATCTTTCCCACAGACAATGAGAAACCAGTCTTAGATCAATGCCCTGGTGACCAGGATGTCACCACAGACATTGGTTATCCTACAGCTGCGGTAAACTGGACCCAACCTACAGCAACAGATAATTCTGGTATTCAGACACTGACATCCACTCACAATTCTGGGGAAAACTTTACAATTGGAAACAACACAGTCACCTACACCGCAACGGATGATGCAAGAAATACAGAAACATGCACCTTCTTTGTAATTGTATTTGGTAAGTGCTTGATAATGCTTTATCCCCTGTGGAACAGTTTTCTATCCTTAAGTGAGAGCTGGAACGAGATTTCAGAAATGCTACATTTTGATGCGGGTTGTCCATCCGTTTGTCCGTCCGTTGGTCCATATGTATGTCCCGTTCTCATTAACAGATATTCTTAAGAAACAATTGATGGATTCCAGCCGAAATTGGGTCGTTTATTAATCTGCCAGAGATAATGAAGTGAATACATTTTGGGGTCATAAGGCCAAATGTCAAAGGTCATGGGGATCATCATGTATGCAATTATAGCCTTTAAACACATTAACCTTAGAACCTACGGATGTATAACTTTCAAACTTGAGTTTTTAAAACGACTTGTGATTTGGTTTGTACAATCGCTCTATGGCAGATGCACCATTTGCGGTTGTGTGCAGTTGAAGAGCCATCTTCTTTATATCTCACATAATCTTTCCCACAGACAATGAGAAACCAGTCTTAGATCAATGCCCTGGTGACCAGGATGTCACCACAGACATTGGTTATTCTACAGCTTTGGTAAACTGGACGCAACCTACAGCAACAGATAATTCTGGTATTCAGACACTGACATCCACTCACAATTCTGGGGAAAACTTTACAATTGGAAACAACACAGTCACCTACACCGCAACGGATGATGCAGGAAATACAGAAACATGCACCTTCTTTGTAATTGTATCTGGTAAGTGCTTGATAATGCTTTATCCCCTGTAAAACAGTTTTCTATCCTTTAGTGAGAGCTGGAACCAGATTTAAGAAATGCTACATTTTAATGCGGGTTGTCCGTCTGTTCGTCCATCTGTATGTCCAGTTCTGATGATCAGATATTCTCAAGAAACAATCAATGGATTCCTGCCAAACTTGGGTCTTTTATTAATCTTGCATAGCTAATGAGGTGAATACATTTTGGGGTCATGAGGCCAAATGTCAAAGGTCATGGCGCTCATTATGTTTGCAATTATAGCCTTTGAACACATTATCCTTAGAACCTACGGATGTATAACTTTAAAACTTGAGTTTTTAAATCGACTTCTGATTTGGTTTGTACAATCGCTCTATGGCAGATGCACCATTTGTGGCTATGTGCAGATGAAGAGCCATCTTGTTTATATCTCATGTATTCTTTTCCACAGACAATGAGAAACCAGTCTTAGATCAATGCCCTGGTGACCAGGATGTCACCACAGACATTGGTTATCCTACAGCTGTGGTAAACTGGAATCAACCTACAGCAACAGATAATTCTGGCATTCAGACACTGACATCCACTCACAATTCTGGGGAAAACTTTACAATTGGAAACAACACAGTCACCTACACTGCAACCGATGATGCAGGAAATACAGAAACATGCACTTTCTTTGTAATTGTATCTGGTAAGTGCTTGATAATGCTTTATCCCCTGTAAAACAGTTTTCTATCCTTTAGTGAGAGCTGGAACCAGATTTCAGAAATGCTACATTTTGATGCGGGTTGTCCGTCCGTTTGTCCGTCCGTTGGTCCATATGTATGTCCTGTTCTCATTAACAGATATTCTTAAGAAACAATTGATGGATTCCAGCCGAAATTGGGTCATTTATTAATCTTGCAGAGATAATGAAGTGAATTATTTTTGGGTCATGAGGCCAAATGTCAAAGGTCATGGGGATCATCATGTATACAATTATAGCCTTTGAACACATTATTCTTAGAACCTACGGATGTATAACTTTCAAACTTGAGTTTTTAAAACGACTTCTGATTTGGTTTGTACAATCGCTCTATGGCAGATGCACCATTTGCGGTTGTGTGCAGTTGAAGATCCATCTTGTTTATATCTCATATAATCTTTCCCACAGACAATGAGAAACCAGTCTTCGATCAATGCCCTGGTGATCAGGATGTCACCACAGACATTGGTTTTCCTACAGCTGTGGTAAACTGGACGCAACCTACAGCAACAGATAATTCTGGTATTCAGACACTGACATCCACTCACAATTCTGGGGAAAACTTTACAATTGGAAACAACACAGTCACCTACACTGCAACCGATGATGCAGGAAATACAGAAACATGCACTTTCTTTGTAATTGTATCTGGTAAGTGCTTGATAATGCTTTATCCCCTGTAAAACAGTTTTCTATCCTTTAGTGAGAGCTGGAACCAGATTTCAGAAATGCTACATTTTGATGCGGGTTGTCCGTCCGTTTGTCCGTCCGTTGGTCCATATGTATGTCCTGTTCTCATTAATAGATATTCTTAAGAAACAATTGATGGATTCCAGCCGAAATTGGGTCATTTATTAATCTTGCAGAGATAATGAAGTGAATTATTTTTGGGTCATGAGGCCAAATGTCAAAGGTCATGAGGCTCATTATGTATGCAATTATAGCCTTTGAACACATTAACCTTAGAACCTATGGATGTATAACTTTCAAGCTTGAATTTTTTTAAATGACTTCTGATTTGCTTTATACAATCGCTCTATGGCAGATGCACCATTTGCGATGTGTTCAGTTGAAGAGCCATCTTGTTTATATCTCATATAATCTTTCCCACAGACAATGAGAAACCAATCTTCGATCAATGCCGTGGTGACCAGGATGTCACCACAGACATTGGTTATCCTACAGCTGCGGTAAACTGGACGCAACCTACAGCAACAGATAATTCTGGTATTCAGACACTGACATCCACTCACAATTCTGGGGAAAACTTTACAATTGGAAACAACACAGTCACCTACACTGCAACCGATGATGCAGGAAATACAGAAACATGCACCTTCTTTGTAATTGTATCTGGTAAGTGCTTGATAATGCTTTACCCCCTGTGAAACAGTTTTCTATCCTTTAGTGAGAGCTGGAACCAGATTTAAGAAATGCTACATTTTAATGCGGGTTGTCCGTCTGTTCGTCCATCTGTATGTCCAGTTCTGATGATTAGATATTCTCAAGAAACAATTAATGGATTCCAGCCAAACTTGGGTCATTTATGAATCTTGTATAGCTAATAAGGTGAATACATTTTGGGGTCATGAGGCCAAATGTCAAAGGTCATGGCGCTCATTATGTTTGCAATTATAGCCTTTGAACACATTATCCTTAGATCCTACGGATGTATAACTTTCAAATTTGAGTTTTTAAATCGACTTCTGATTTGGTTTGTACAATCGCTCTATGGCAGATGCACCATTTGTGGCTATGTGCAATTGAAGAGCCATCTTGTTTATATCTCATATAATCTTTCCCACAGACAATGAGAAACCAGTCTTAGATCAATGCCCTGGTGACCAGGATGTCACCACAGACATTGGTTATCCTACAGCTGCGGTAAACTGGACCCAACCTACAGCAACAGATAATTCTGGTATTCAGACACTGACATCCACTCACAATTCTGGGGAAAACTTTACAATTGGAAACAACACAGTCACCTACACCGCAACGGATGATGCAAGAAATACAGAAACATGCACCTTCTTTGTAATTGTATTTGGTAAGTGCTTGATAATGCTTTATCCCCTGTGGAACAGTTTTCTATCCTTAAGTGAGAGCTGGAACGAGATTTCAGAAATGCTACATTTTGATGCGGGTTGTCCATCCGTTTGTCCGTCCGTTGGTCCATATGTATGTCCCGTTCTCATTAACAGATATTCTTAAGAAACAATTGATGGATTCCAGCCGAAATTGGGTCGTTTATTAATCTGCCAGAGATAATGAAGTGAATACATTTTGGGGTCATAAGGCCAAATGTCAAAGGTCATGGGGATCATCATGTATGCAATTATAGCCTTTAAACACATTAACCTTAGAACCTACGGATGTATAACTTTCAAACTTGAGTTTTTAAAACGACTTGTGATTTGGTTTGTACAATCGCTCTATGGCAGATGCACCATTTGCGGTTGTGTGCAGTTGAAGAGCCATCTTCTTTATATCTCACATAATCTTTCCCACAGACAATGAGAAACCAGTCTTAGATCAATGCCCTGGTGACCAGGATGTCACCACAGACATTGGTTATTCTACAGCTTTGGTAAACTGGACGCAACCTACAGCAACAGATAATTCTGGTATTCAGACACTGACATCCACTCACAATTCTGGGGAAAACTTTACAATTGGAAACAACACAGTCACCTACACCGCAACGGATGATGCAGGAAATACAGAAACATGCACCTTCTTTGTAATTGTATCTGGTAAGTGCTTGATAATGCTTTATCCCCTGTAAAACAGTTTTCTATCCTTTAGTGAGAGCTGGAACCAGATTTAAGAAATGCTACATTTTAATGCGGGTTGTCCGTCTGTTCGTCCATCTGTATGTCCAGTTCTGATGATCAGATATTCTCAAGAAACAATCAATGGATTCCTGCCAAACTTGGGTCTTTTATTAATCTTGCATAGCTAATGAGGTGAATACATTTTGGGGTCATGAGGCCAAATGTCAAAGGTCATGGCGCTCATTATGTTTGCAATTATAGCCTTTGAACACATTATCCTTAGAACCTACGGATGTATAACTTTAAAACTTGAGTTTTTAAATCGACTTCTGATTTGGTTTGTACAATCGCTCTATGGCAGATGCACCATTTGTGGCTATGTGCAGATGAAGAGCCATCTTGTTTATATCTCATGTATTCTTTTCCACAGACAATGAGAAACCAGTCTTAGATCAATGCCCTGGTGACCAGGATGTCACCACAGACATTGGTTATCCTACAGCTGTGGTAAACTGGAATCAACCTACAGCAACAGATAATTCTGGCATTCAGACACTGACATCCACTCACAATTCTGGGGAAAACTTTACAATTGGAAACAACACAGTCACCTACACTGCAACCGATGATGCAGGAAATACAGAAACATGCACTTTCTTTGTAATTGTATCTGGTAAGTGCTTGATAATGCTTTATCCCCTGTAAAACAGTTTTCTATCCTTTAGTGAGAGCTGGAACCAGATTTCAGAAATGCTACATTTTGATGCGGGTTGTCCGTCCGTTTGTCCGTCCGTTGGTCCATATGTATGTCCTGTTCTCATTAACAGATATTCTTAAGAAACAATTGATGGATTCCAGCCGAAATTGGGTCATTTATTAATCTTGCAGAGATAATGAAGTGAATTATTTTTGGGTCATGAGGCCAAATGTCAAAGGTCATGGGGATCATCATGTATACAATTATAGCCTTTGAACACATTATTCTTAGAACCTACGGATGTATAACTTTCAAACTTGAGTTTTTAAAACGACTTCTGATTTGGTTTGTACAATCGCTCTATGGCAGATGCACCATTTGCGGTTGTGTGCAGTTGAAGATCCATCTTGTTTATATCTCATATAATCTTTCCCACAGACAATGAGAAACCAGTCTTCGATCAATGCCCTGGTGATCAGGATGTCACCACAGACATTGGTTTTCCTACAGCTGTGGTAAACTGGACGCAACCTACAGCAACAGATAATTCTGGTATTCAGACACTGACATCCACTCACAGTTCTGGGGAAAACTTTACAATTGGAAACAACACAGTCACCTACACTGCAACCGATGATGCAGGAAATACAGAAACATGCACTTTCTTTGTAATTGTATCTGGTAAGTGCTTGATAATGCTTTATCCCCTGTAAAACAGTTTTCTATCCTTTAGTGAGAGCTGGAACCAGATTTCAGAAATGCTACATTTTGATGCGGGTTGTCCGTCCGTTTGTCCGTCCGTTGGTCCATATGTATGTCCTGTTCTCATTAATAGATATTCTTAAGAAACAATTGATGGATTCCAGCCGAAATTGGGTCATTTATTAATCTTGCAGAGATAATGAAGTGAATTATTTTTGGGTCATGAGGCCAAATGTCAAAGGTCATGAGGCTCATTATGTATGCAATTATAGCCTTTGAACACATTAACCTTAGAACCTATGGATGTATAACTTTCAAGCTTGAATTTTTTTAAATGACTTCTGATTTGCTTTATACAATCGCTCTATGGCAGATGCACCATTTGCGATGTGTTCAGTTGAAGAGCCATCTTGTTTATATCTCATATAATCTTTCCCACAGACAATGAGAAACCAATCTTCGATCAATGCCGTGGTGACCAGGATGTCACCACAGACATTGGTTATCCTACAGCTGCGGTAAACTGGACGCAACCTACAGCAACAGATAATTCTGGTATTCAGACACTGACATCCACTCACAATTCTGGGGAAAACTTTACAATTGGAAACAACACAGTCACCTACACTGCAACCGATGATGCAGGAAATACAGAAACATGCACCTTCTTTGTAATTGTATCTGGTAAGTGCTTGATAATGCTTTACCCCCTGTGAAACAGTTTTCTATCCTTTAGTGAGAGCTGGAACCAGATTTAAGAAATGCTACATTTTAATGCGGGTTGTCCGTCTGTTCGTCCATCTGTATGTCCAGTTCTGATGATTAGATATTCTCAAGAAACAATTAATGGATTCCAGCCAAACTTGGGTCATTTATGAATCTTGTATAGCTAATAAGGTGAATACATTT
Source organism: Strongylocentrotus droebachiensis (assembly GCA_035222895.1). Lineage (NCBI taxonomy): Eukaryota > Metazoa > Echinodermata > Echinoidea > Camarodonta > Strongylocentrotidae > Strongylocentrotus > Strongylocentrotus droebachiensis. The sequence goes on along the minus strand of JAVYIG010003395.1, from coordinate 150,965 downwards.
TGGGGTCATGAGGCCAAATGTCAAAGGTCATGGCGCTCATTATGTTTGCAATTATAGCCTTTGAACATATTATCCTTAGAACCTACGGATGTATAACTTTCAAACTTGAGTTTTTAAATCGACTTCTGATTTGGTTTGTACAATCGCTCTATGGCAGATGCACCATTTGTGACTATGTGCAATTGAAGAGCCATCTTGTTTATTTTTTATATAATCTTTCCCACAGACAATGAGAAACCAGTCTTCGTTCTATGCCCTGGTGACCAGGATGTCACCACAGACATTGGTTATCCTACAGCTGCGGTAAACTGGACCCAACCTACAGCAACAGATAATTCTGGTATTCAGACACTGACATCCACTCACAATTCTGGGGAAAACTTTACAATTGGAAACAACACATTCACCTACACCGCAACCGATGATGCAGGAAATACAGAAACATGCACCTTCTTTGTAATTGTATCTGGTAAGTGCTTGATAATGCTTTATCCCCTGTGGAACAGTTTTCTATCCTTAATTGAGAGCTGGAACGAGATTTCAGAAATGCTACATTTTGATGCTGTGTCTGTCCGTTTGTCCGTCCTTTGGTCCATATGTATGTCCCGTTCTCATTAACAGATATTCTTAAGAAACAATTGATGGATTCCAGCCGAAATTGGGTCGTTTATTAATCTGCCAGAGATAATGAAGTGAATACATTTTGGGGTCATAAGGCCAAATGTCAAAGGTCATGGGGATCATCATGTATACAATTATAGCCTTTGAACACATTATTCTTAGAACCTACGGATGTATAACTTTCAAACTTGAGTTTTTAAAACGACTTCTGATTTGGTTTGTACAATCGCTCTATGGCAGATGCACCATTTGCGGTTGTGTGCAGTTGAAGATCCATCTTGTTTATATCTCATATAATCTTTCCCACAGACAATGAGAAACCAGTCTTCGATCAATGCCCTGGTGATCAGGATGTCACCACAGACATTGGTTTTCCTACAGCTGTGGTAAACTGGACGCAACCTACAGCAACAGATAATTCTGGTATTCAGACACTGACATCCACTCACAATTCTGGGGAAAACTTTACAATTGGAAACAACACAGTCACCTACACTGCAACCGATGATGCAGGAAATACAGAAACATGCACTTTCTTTGTAATTGTATCTGGTAAGTGCTTGATAATGCTTTATCCCCTGTAAAACAGTTTTCTATCCTTTAGTGAGAGCTGGAACCAGATTTCAGAAATGCTACATTTTGATGCGGGTTGTCCGTCCGTTTGTCCGTCCGTTGGTCCATATGTATGTCCTGTTCTCATTAATAGATATTCTTAAGAAACAATTGATGGATTCCAGCCGAAATTGGGTCATTTATTAATCTTGCAGAGATAATGAAGTGAATTATTTTTGGGTCATGAGGCCAAATGTCAAAGGTCATGAGGCTCATTATGTATGCAATTATAGCCTTTGAACACATTAACCTTAGAACCTATGGATGTATAACTTTCAAGCTTGAATTTTTTTAAATGACTTCTGATTTGCTTTATACAATCGCTCTATGGCAGATGCACCATTTGCGATGTGTTCAGTTGAAGAGCCATCTTGTTTATATCTCATATAATCTTTCCCACAGACAATGAGAAACCAATCTTCGATCAATGCCGTGGTGACCAGGATGTCACCACAGACATTGGTTATCCTACAGCTGCGGTAAACTGGACGCAACCTACAGCAACAGATAATTCTGGTATTCAGACACTGACATCCACTCACAATTCTGGGGAAAACTTTACAATTGGAAACAACACAGTCACCTACACTGCAACCGATGATGCAGGAAATACAGAAACATGCACCTTCTTTGTAATTGTATCTGGTAAGTGCTTGATAATGCTTTACCCCCTGTGAAACAGTTTTCTATCCTTTAGTGAGAGCTGGAACCAGATTTAAGAAATGCTACATTTTAATGCGGGTTGTCCGTCTGTTCGTCCATCTGTATGTCCAGTTCTGATGATTAGATATTCTCAAGAAACAATTAATGGATTCCAGCCAAACTTGGGTCATTTATGAATCTTGTATAGCTAATAAGGTGAATACATTTTGGGGTCCTGAGGCCAAATGTCAAAGGTCATGGCGCTCATTATGTTTGCAATTATAGCCTTTGAACATATTATCCTTAGAACCTACGGATGTATAACTTTCAAACTTGAGTTTTTAAATCGACTTCTGATTTGGTTTGTACAATCGCTCTATGGCAGATGCACCATTTGTGACTATGTGCAATTGAAGAGCCATCTTGTTTATATCTCATATAATCTTTCCCACAGACAATGAGAAACCAGTCTTCGATCTATGCCCTGGTGACCAGGATGTCACCACAGACATTGGTTATCCTACAGCTGCGGTAAACTGGACCCAACCTACAGCAACAGATAATTCTGGTATTCAGACACTGACATCCACTCACAATTCTGGGGAAAACTTTACAATTGGAAACAACACAGTCACCTACACCGCAACGGATGATGCAAGAAATACAGAAACATGCACCTTCTTTGTAATTGTATTTGGTAAGTGCTTGATAATGCTTGATCCCCTGTGGAACAGTTTTCTATCCTTAAGTGAGAGCTGGAACGAGATTTCAGAAATGCTACATTTTGATGCGGGTTGTCCGTCCGTTTGTCCGTCCGTTGGTCCATATGTATGTCCCGTTCTCATTAACAGATATTCTTAAGAAACAATTGATGGATTCCAGCCGAAATTGGGTCGTTTATTAATCTGCCAGAGATAATGAAGTGAATACATTTTGGGGTCATAAGGCCAAATGTCAAAGGTCATGGGGATCATCATGTATGCAATTATAGCCTTTAAACACATTAACCTTAGAACCTACGGATGTATAACTTTCAAACTTGAGTTTTTAAAACGACTTCTGATTTGGTTTGTACAATCGCTCTATGGCAGATGCACCATTTGCGGTTGTGTGCAGTTGAAGAGCCATCTTCTTTATATCTCACATAATCTTTCCCACAGACAATGAGAAACCAGTCTTAGATCAATGCCCTGGTGACCAGGATGTCACCACAGACATTGGTTATTCTACAGCTTTGGTAAACTGGACGCAACCTACAGCAACAGATAATTCTGGTATTCAGACACTGACATCCACTCACAATTCTGGGGAAAACTTTACAATTGGAAACAACACAGTCACCTACACCGCAACGGATGATGCAGGAAATACAGAAACATGCACCTTCTTTGTAATTGTATCTGGTAAGTGCTTGATAATGCTTTATCCCCTGTAAAACAGTTTTCTATCCTTTAGTGAGAGCTGGAACCAGATTTAAGAAATGCTATATTTTAATGCGGGTTGTCCGTCTGTTCGTCCATCTGTATGTCCAGTTCTGATGATCAGATATTCTCAAGAAACAATCAATGGATTCCTGCCGAAATTGGGTCTTTTATTAATCTTGCAGAGATAATGAAGTGAATTATTTTTGGGTCATGAGGCCAAATGTCAAAGGTCATGAGGCTCATTATGTATGCAATTATAGCCTTTGAACACATTAACCTTAGAACCTATGGATGTATAACTTTCAAGCTTGAATTTTTTTAAATGACTTCTGATTTGCTTTGTACAATCGCTCTATGGCAGATGCACCATTTGCGATGTGTTCAGTTGAAGAGCCATCTTGTTTATATCTCATATAATCTTTCCCACAGACAATGAGAAACCAGTCTTCGATCAATGCCCTGGTGATCAGGATGTCACCACAGACATTGGTTTTCCTACAGCTGTGGTAAACTGGACGCAACCTACAGCAACAGATAATTCTGGTATTCAGACACTGACATCCACTCACAATTCTGGGGAAAACTTTACAATTGGAAACAACACAGTCACCTACACTGCAACCGATGATGCAGGAAATACAGAAACATGCACTTTCTTTGTAATTGTATCTGGTAAGTGCTTGATAATGCTTTATCCCCTGTAAAACAGTTTTCTATCCTTTAGTGAGAGCTGGAACCAGATTTCAGAAATGCTACATTTTGATGCGGGTTGTCCGTCCGTTTGTCCGTCCGTTGGTCCATATGTATGTCCTGTTCTCATTAATAGATATTCTTAAGAAACAATTGATGGATTCCAGCCGAAATTGGGTCATTTATTAATCTTGCAGAGATAATGAAGTGAATTATTTTTGGGTCATGAGGCCAAATGTCAAAGGTCATGAGGCTCATTATGTATGCAATTATAGCCTTTGAACACATTAACCTTAGAACCTATGGATGTATAACTTTCAAGCTTGAATTTTTTTAAATGACTTCTGATTTGCTTTATACAATCGCTCTATGGCAGATGCACCATTTGCGATGTGTTCAGTTGAAGAGCCATCTTGTTTATATCTCATATAATCTTTCCCACAGACAATGAGAAACCAATCTTCGATCAATGCCGTGGTGACCAGGATGTCACCACAGACATTGGTTATCCTACAGCTGCGGTAAACTGGACGCAACCTACAGCAACAGATAATTCTGGTATTCAGACACTGACATCCACTCACAATTCTGGGGAAAACTTTACAATTGGAAACAACACAGTCACCTACACTGCAACCGATGATGCAGGAAATACAGAAACATGCACCTTCTTTGTAATTGTATCTGGTAAGTGCTTGATAATGCTTTACCCCCTGTGAAACAGTTTTCTATCCTTTAGTGAGAGCTGGAACCAGATTTAAGAAATGCTACATTTTAATGCGGGTTGTCCGTCTGTTCGTCCATCTGTATGTCCAGTTCTGATGATTAGATATTCTCAAGAAACAATTAATGGATTCCAGCCAAACTTGGGTCATTTATGAATCTTGTATAGCTAATAAGGTGAATACATTTTGGGGTCATGAGGCCAAATGTCAAAGGTCATGGCGCTCATTATGTTTGCAATTATAGCCTTTGAACATATTATCCTTAGAACCTACGGATGTATAACTTTCAAACTTGAGTTTTTAAATCGACTTCTGATTTGGTTTGTACAATCGCTCTATGGCAGATGCACCATTTGTGACTATGTGCAATTGAAGAGCCATCTTGTTTATTTTTTATATAATCTTTCCCACAGACAATGAGAAACCAGTCTTCGTTCTATGCCCTGGTGACCAGGATGTCACCACAGACATTGGTTATCCTACAGCTGCGGTAAACTGGACCCAACCTACAGCAACAGATAATTCTGGTATTCAGACACTGACATCCACTCACAATTCTGGGGAAAACTTTACAATTGGAAACAACACATTCACCTACACCGCAACCGATGATGCAGGAAATACAGAAACATGCACCTTCTTTGTAATTGTATCTGGTAAGTGCTTGATAATGCTTTATCCCCTGTGGAACAGTTTTCTATCCTTAATTGAGAGCTGGAACGAGATTTCAGAAATGCTACATTTTGATGCTGTGTCTGTCCGTTTGTCCGTCCTTTGGTCCATATGTATGTCCCGTTCTCATTAACAGATATTCTTAAGAAACAATTGATGGATTCCAGCCGAAATTGGGTCGTTTATTAATCTGCCAGAGATAATGAAGTGAATACATTTTGGGGTCATAAGGCCAAATGTCAAAGGTCATGGGGATCATCATGTATACAATTATAGCCTTTGAACACATTATTCTTAGAACCTACGGATGTATAACTTTCAAACTTGAGTTTTTAAAACGACTTCTGATTTGGTTTGTACAATCGCTCTATGGCAGATGCACCATTTGCGGTTGTGTGCAGTTGAAGATCCATCTTGTTTATATCTCATATAATCTTTCCCACAGACAATGAGAAACCAGTCTTCGATCAATGCCCTGGTGATCAGGATGTCACCACAGACATTGGTTTTCCTACAGCTGTGGTAAACTGGACGCAACCTACAGCAACAGATAATTCTGGTATTCAGACACTGACATCCACTCACAATTCTGGGGAAAACTTTACAATTGGAAACAACACAGTCACCTACACTGCAACCGATGATGCAGGAAATACAGAAACATGCACTTTCTTTGTAATTGTATCTGGTAAGTGCTTGATAATGCTTTATCCCCTGTAAAACAGTTTTCTATCCTTTAGTGAGAGCTGGAACCAGATTTCAGAAATGCTACATTTTGATGCGGGTTGTCCGTCCGTTTGTCCGTCCGTTGGTCCATATGTATGTCCTGTTCTCATTAATAGATATTCTTAAGAAACAATTGATGGATTCCAGCCGAAATTGGGTCATTTATTAATCTTGCAGAGATAATGAAGTGAATTATTTTTGGGTCATGAGGCCAAATGTCAAAGGTCATGAGGCTCATTATGTATGCAATTATAGCCTTTGAACACATTAACCTTAGAACCTATGGATGTATAACTTTCAAGCTTGAATTTTTTTAAATGACTTCTGATTTGCTTTATACAATCGCTCTATGGCAGATGCACCATTTGCGATGTGTTCAGTTGAAGAGCCATCTTGTTTATATCTCATATAATCTTTCCCACAGACAATGAGAAACCAATCTTCGATCAATGCCGTGGTGACCAGGATGTCACCACAGACATTGGTTATCCTACAGCTGCGGTAAACTGGACGCAACCTACAGCAACAGATAATTCTGGTATTCAGACACTGACATCCACTCACAATTCTGGGGAAAACTTTACAATTGGAAACAACACAGTCACCTACACTGCAACCGATGATGCAGGAAATACAGAAACATGCACCTTCTTTGTAATTGTATCTGGTAAGTGCTTGATAATGCTTTACCCCCTGTGAAACAGTTTTCTATCCTTTAGTGAGAGCTGGAACCAGATTTAAGAAATGCTACATTTTAATGCGGGTTGTCCGTCTGTTCGTCCATCTGTATGTCCAGTTCTGATGATTAGATATTCTCAAGAAACAATTAATGGATTCCAGCCAAACTTGGGTCATTTATGAATCTTGTATAGCTAATAAGGTGAATACATTTTGGGGTCCTGAGGCCAAATGTCAAAGGTCATGGCGCTCATTATGTTTGCAATTATAGCCTTTGAACATATTATCCTTAGAACCTACGGATGTATAACTTTCAAACTTGAGTTTTTAAATCGACTTCTGATTTGGTTTGTACAATCGCTCTATGGCAGATGCACCATTTGTGACTATGTGCAATTGAAGAGCCATCTTGTTTATATCTCATATAATCTTTCCCACAGACAATGAGAAACCAGTCTTCGATCTATGCCCTGGTGACCAGGATGTCACCACAGACATTGGTTATCCTACAGCTGCGGTAAACTGGACCCAACCTACAGCAACAGATAATTCTGGTATTCAGACACTGACATCCACTCACAATTCTGGGGAAAACTTTACAATTGGAAACAACACAGTCACCTACACCGCAACGGATGATGCAAGAAATACAGAAACATGCACCTTCTTTGTAATTGTATTTGGTAAGTGCTTGATAATGCTTGATCCCCTGTGGAACAGTTTTCTATCCTTAAGTGAGAGCTGGAACGAGATTTCAGAAATGCTACATTTTGATGCGGGTTGTCCGTCCGTTTGTCCGTCCGTTGGTCCATATGTATGTCCCGTTCTCATTAACAGATATTCTTAAGAAACAATTGATGGATTCCAGCCGAAATTGGGTCGTTTATTAATCTGCCAGAGATAATGAAGTGAATACATTTTGGGGTCATAAGGCCAAATGTCAAAGGTCATGGGGATCATCATGTATGCAATTATAGCCTTTAAACACATTAACCTTAGAACCTACGGATGTATAACTTTCAAACTTGAGTTTTTAAAACGACTTCTGATTTGGTTTGTACAATCGCTCTATGGCAGATGCACCATTTGCGGTTGTGTGCAGTTGAAGAGCCATCTTCTTTATATCTCACATAATCTTTCCCACAGACAATGAGAAACCAGTCTTAGATCAATGCCCTGGTGACCAGGATGTCACCACAGACATTGGTTATTCTACAGCTTTGGTAAACTGGACGCAACCTACAGCAACAGATAATTCTGGTATTCAGACACTGACATCCACTCACAATTCTGGGGAAAACTTTACAATTGGAAACAACACAGTCACCTACACCGCAACGGATGATGCAGGAAATACAGAAACATGCACCTTCTTTGTAATTGTATCTGGTAAGTGCTTGATAATGCTTTATCCCCTGTAAAACAGTTTTCTATCCTTTAGTGAGAGCTGGAACCAGATTTAAGAAATGCTATATTTTAATGCGGGTTGTCCGTCTGTTCGTCCATCTGTATGTCCAGTTCTGATGATCAGATATTCTCAAGAAACAATCAATGGATTCCTGCCGAAATTGGGTCTTTTATTAATCTTGCAGAGATAATGAAGTGAATTATTTTTGGGTCATGAGGCCAAATGTCAAAGGTCATGAGGCTCATTATGTATGCAATTATAGCCTTTGAACACATTAACCTTAGAACCTATGGATGTATAACTTTCAAGCTTGAATTTTTTTAAATGACTTCTGATTTGCTTTGTACAATCGCTCTATGGCAGATGCACCATTTGCGATGTGTTCAGTTGAAGAGCCATCTTGTTTATATCTCATATAATCTTTCCCACAGACAATGAGAAACCAATCTTCGATCAATGCCCTGGTGACCAGGATGTCACCACAGACATTGGTTATCCTACAGCTGCGGTAAACTGGACGCAACCTACAGCAACAGATAATTCTGGTATTCAGACACTGACATCCACTCACAATTCTGGGGAAAACTTTACAATTGGAAACAACACAGTCACCTACACTGCAACCGATGATGCAGGAAATACAGAAACATGCACCTTCTTTGTAATTGTATCTGGTAAGTGCTTGATAATGCTTTACCCCCTGTGAAACAGTTTTCTATCCTTTAGTGAGAGCTGGAACCAGATTTAAGAAATGCTACATTTTAATGCGGGTTGTCCGTCTGTTCGTCCATCTGTATGTCCAGTTCTGATGATTAGATATTCTCAAGAAACAATTAATGGATTCCAGCCAAACTTGGGTCATTTATGAATCTTGTATAGCTAATAAGGTGAATACATTTTGGGGTCATGAGGCCAAATGTCAAAGGTCATGGCGCTCATTATGTTTGCAATTATAGCCTTTGAACACATTATCCTTAGATCCTACGGATGTATAACTTTCAAATTTGAGTTTTTAAATCGACTTCTGATTTGGTTTGTACAATCGCTCTATGGCAGATGCACCATTTGTGGCTATGTGCAATTGAAGAGCCATCTTGTTTATATCTCATATAATCTTTCCCACAGACAATGAGAAACCAGTCTTAGATCAATGCCCTGGTGACCAGGATGTCACCACAGACATTGGTTATCCTACAGCTGCGGTAAACTGGACCCAACCTACAGCAACAGATAATTCTGGTATTCAGACACTGACATCCACTCACAATTCTGGGGAAAACTTTACAATTGGAAACAACACAGTCACCTACACCGCAACGGATGATGCAAGAAATACAGAAACATGCACCTTCTTTGTAATTGTATTTGGTAAGTGCTTGATAATGCTTTATCCCCTGTGGAACAGTTTTCTATCCTTAAGTGAGAGCTGGAACGAGATTTCAGAAATGCTACATTTTGATGCGGGTTGTCCATCCGTTTGTCCGTCCGTTGGTCCATATGTATGTCCCGTTCTCATTAACAGATATTCTTAAGAAACAATTGATGGATTCCAGCCGAAATTGGGTCGTTTATTAATCTGCCAGAGATAATGAAGTGAATACATTTTGGGGTCATAAGGCCAAATGTCAAAGGTCATGGGGATCATCATGTATGCAATTATAGCCTTTAAACACATTAACCTTAGAACCTACGGATGTATAACTTTCAAACTTGAGTTTTTAAAACGACTTGTGATTTGGTTTGTACAATCGCTCTATGGCAGATGCACCATTTGCGGTTGTGTGCAGTTGAAGAGCCATCTTCTTTATATCTCACATAATCTTTCCCACAGACAATGAGAAACCAGTCTTAGATCAATGCCCTGGTGACCAGGATGTCACCACAGACATTGGTTATTCTACAGCTTTGGTAAACTGGACGCAACCTACAGCAACAGATAATTCTGGTATTCAGACACTGACATCCACTCACAATTCTGGGGAAAACTTTACAATTGGAAACAACACAGTCACCTACACCGCAACGGATGATGCAGGAAATACAGAAACATGCACCTTCTTTGTAATTGTATCTGGTAAGTGCTTGATAATGCTTTATCCCCTGTAAAACAGTTTTCTATCCTTTAGTGAGAGCTGGAACCAGATTTAAGAAATGCTACATTTTAATGCGGGTTGTCCGTCTGTTCGTCCATCTGTATGTCCAGTTCTGATGATCAGATATTCTCAAGAAACAATCAATGGATTCCTGCCAAACTTGGGTCTTTTATTAATCTTGCATAGCTAATGAGGTGAATACATTTTGGGGTCATGAGGCCAAATGTCAAAGGTCATGGCGCTCATTATGTTTGCAATTATAGCCTTTGAACACATTATCCTTAGAACCTACGGATGTATAACTTTAAAACTTGAGTTTTTAAATCGACTTCTGATTTGGTTTGTACAATCGCTCTATGGCAGATGCACCATTTGTGGCTATGTGCAGATGAAGAGCCATCTTGTTTATATCTCATGTATTCTTTTCCACAGACAATGAGAAACCAGTCTTAGATCAATGCCCTGGTGACCAGGATGTCACCACAGACATTGGTTATCCTACAGCTGTGGTAAACTGGAATCAACCTACAGCAACAGATAATTCTGGCATTCAGACACTGACATCCACTCACAATTCTGGGGAAAACTTTACAATTGGAAACAACACAGTCACCTACACTGCAACCGATGATGCAGGAAATACAGAAACATGCACTTTCTTTGTAATTGTATCTGGTAAGTGCTTGATAATGCTTTATCCCCTGTAAAACAGTTTTCTATCCTTTAGTGAGAGCTGGAACCAGATTTCAGAAATGCTACATTTTGATGCGGGTTGTCCGTCCGTTTGTCCGTCCGTTGGTCCATATGTATGTCCTGTTCTCATTAACAGATATTCTTAAGAAACAATTGATGGATTCCAGCCGAAATTGGGTCATTTATTAATCTTGCAGAGATAATGAAGTGAATTATTTTTGGGTCATGAGGCCAAATGTCAAAGGTCATGAGGCTCATTATGTATGCAATTATAGCCTTTGAACACATTAACCTTAGAACCTATGGATGTATAACTTTCAAGCTTGAATTTTTTTAAATGACTTCTGATTTGCTTTGTACAATCGCTCTATGGCAGATGCACCATTTGCGATGTGTTCAGTTGAAGAGCCATCTTGTTTATATCTCATATAATCTTTCCCACAGACAATGAGAAACCAATCTTCGATCAATGCCCTGGTGACCAGGATGTCACCACAGACATTGGTTATCCTACAGCTGCGGTAAACTGGACGCAACCTACAGCAACAGATAATTCTGGTATTCAGACACTGACATCCACTCACAATTCTGGGGAAAACTTTACAATTGGAAACAACACAGTCACCTACACTGCAACCGATGATGCAGGAAATACAGAAACATGCACCTTCTTTGTAATTGTATCTGGTAAGTGCTTGATAATGCTTTACCCCCTGTGAAACAGTTTTCTATCCTTTAGTGAGAGCTGGAACCAGATTTAAGAAATGCTACATTTTAACCCTTACTGTACTGGGCTATTTTGAGCACCCTCTGACTGGGGGGGGGGGGGGGGGCCTGGGAGGCCTCCCCCCCCTATGATCTCGGCCGTCGATTGTCCAATGAACACGAAAATTTGCATGTTTGTAGATATTTACGTAAGGAACAAGATGGTATACTTAGTTTTTTCCAAATATGCAAATTTTTGTCGTTAGCCTAATTAATTATGCAAAACGCGCTAATTTTATGCATTTTACAGAAAACGTGTCAAACTCCAATTTTTGAATGTTGAAACTCATTATTCATATGAAACTTCTTTTCTAACACAAAAAAGTTATTTTAATGTAATTAATAATGATAATTCATGCAAATTTTGATGCGATTTGTAATTTTTTTTTTTTTTTGAGATGACATGCGCATACTAATTGTTATGTAACGCCTTACAGGTATATCCGATTTCGACGAAAATGGTATGAAAATGTGCGTAAGACTTGAGGGAAAAAAGTCATGAAACGACAATTCAAAATTCCAAGCGGTTGCGGCGCAATCTCCGAAAATGTCGAGGGGGGGGCCTCCCAGGCCCCCCCCCCCCCCAGTACAGTAAGGGTTAATGCGGGTTGTCCGTCTGTTCGTCCATCTGTATGTCCAGTTCTGATGATTAGATATTCTCAAGAAACAATTAATGGATTCCAGCCAAACTTGAGTCATTTATGAATCTTGTATAGCTAATAAGGTGAATACATTTTGGGGTCATGAGGCCAAATGTCAAAGGTCATGGCGCACCTTCATGTATGCAATTATAGCCTTTAAACACATTAACCTTAGAACCTACGGATGTATAACTTTCAAACTTGAGTTTTTAAAACGACTTGTGATTTGGTTTGTACAATCGCTCTATGGCAGATGCACCATTTGCGGTTGTGTGCAGTTGAAGAGCCATCTTCTTTATATCTCACATAATCTTTCCCACAGACAATGAGAAACCAGTCTTAGATCAATGCCCTGGTGACCAGGATGTCACCACAGACATTGGTTATTCTACAGCTTTGGTAAACTGGACGCAACCTACAGCAACAGATAATTCTGGTATTCAGACACTGACATCCACTCACAATTCTGGGGAAAACTTTACAATTGGAAACAACACAGTCACCTACACCGCAACGGATGATGCAGGAAATACAGAAACATGCACCTTCTTTGTAATTGTATCTGGTAAGTGCTTGATAATGCTTTATCCCCTGTAAAACAGTTTTCTATCCTTTAGTGAGAGCTGGAACCAGATTTAAGAAATGCTACATTTTAATGCGGGTTGTCCGTCTGTTCGTCCATCTGTATGTCCAGTTCTGATGATCAGATATTCTCAAGAAACAATCAATGGATTCCTGCCAAACTTGGGTCTTTTATTAATCTTGCATAGCTAATGAGGTGAATACATTTTGGGGTCATGAGGCCAAATGTCAAAGGTCATGGCGCTCATTATGTTTGCAATTATAGCCTTTGAACACATTATCCTTAGAACCTACAGATGTATAACTTTAAAACTTGAGTTTTTAAATCGACTTCTGATTTGGTTTGTACAATCGCTCTATGGCAGATGCACCATTTGTGGCTATGTGCAGATGAAGAGCCATCTTGTTTATATCTCATGTATTCTTTTCCACAGACAATGAGAAACCAGTCTTAGATCAATGCCCTGGTGACCAGGATGTCACCACAGACATTGGTTATCCTACAGCTGTGGTAAACTGGAATCAACCTACAGCAACAGATAATTCTGGTATTCAGACACTGACATCCACTCACAATTCTGGGGAAAACTTTACATTTGGAAACAACACAGTCACCTACACCGCAACCGATGATGCAGGAAATACAGAAACATGCACCTTCTTTGTAATTGTATCTGGTAAGTGCTTGCTAATGCTTTATCCCCTGTGGAACAGTTTTCTGTCCTTAATTGAGAGCTGGAACGAGATTTCAGAAATGCTACATTTTGATGCTGTGTCTGTCCGTTTGTCCGTCCGTTGGTCCATATGTATGTCCTGTTCTCATTAACAGATATTCTTAAGAAACAATTGATGGATTCCAGCCGAAATTGGGTCGTTTATTATTCTGCCAGAGATAATGAAGTGAATACATTTTGGTGTCATAAGGCCAAATGTCAAAGGTCATGGGGATCATCATGTATGCAATTATAGCCTTTAAACACATTAACCTTAGAACCTACGGATGTATAACTTTCAAACTTGAGTTTTTAAAACGACTTCTGATTTGGTTTGTACAATCGCTCTATGGCGGATGCACCATTTGCGGCTCTGTGCAGTTGAAGAACCATCTTGTTTATATCTCATATAATCTTTCCCACAGACAATGAGAAACCAGTCTTCGATCAATGCCCTGGTGACCAGGATGTCACCACAGACATTGGTTATCCTACAGCTGTGGTAAACTGGACGCAACCTACAGCAACAGATAATTCTGGTATTCAGACACTGACATCCACTCACAATTCTGGGGAAAACTTTACAATTGGAAACAACACAGTCACCTACACCGCAACAGATGATGCAGGAAATACAGAAACATGCACCTTCTTTGTAATTGTATCTGGTAAGTGCTTGATAATGCTTTATCCCCTGTGGAACAGTTTTCTATCCTTTAGTGAGAGCTGGAATCAAATTTCAGAAATGCTACATTTTGATGCGGGTTGTCCCTCTGTTCGTCCATCTGTATGTCCAGTTCTGATGATCAGATATTCCCAAGCCATTGATGGATTCCAGCCAAACTTGGGTCATTTATGAATCTTGCAGAGCTAATGAAGTGAATACATTTTGGGTGATGAGGCCAAATGTCAAAGGTCATGGGGCTCATTATGTGTGCAAATATAGCCTTTGAACACATTATTCTTAGAACCTACGGATGTATAACTTTCAAACTTGAGTTTTTAAATCGACTTCTGATCTGGTTCGTACAATCGCTCTATGGCAGATGCACCATTTGTGGCTATGTGCAATTGAAGAGCCATCTTGTTTATATCTCATATAATCTTTCCCACAGACAATGAGAAACCAGTCTTTGATCTATGCCCTGGTGACCAGGATGTCACCACAGACATTGGTTATCCTACAGCTGTGGTAAACTGGACCCAATCTACAGCAACAGATAATTCTGGTATTCAGACACTGACATCCACTCACAATTCTGGGGAAAACTTTACAATTGGAAACAACACAGTCACCTACACCGCAACTGATGTTGCAGGAAATACAGACACATGCACCTTCTTCATAATTGTATTTGGTAAGTGCTCGTCTAATGCTTTTTCCCCTTAAAACAGTTTTGTATTCTCTGGTGAGAGCTGGAGTCAGATTTTAGATATGCTGCATTTTTATGCCTCCGTAACTAAGTAGCGGGAAGAATTTTATTTTCAGGTTTTACGTTTGTTTGTCCGTCCGTCTATTTGTCCGTCCATTCGTCTGTACTTTCTGTTCACTAGATCGCATATTCTCAAGAACCATTTGATGGATTCCGTCCAAACTTGTGTCATATACAGGGTATGTATCTTGCCAAACCATTGAAATGATTAGATTTTAGGGTCAGAGGTTACAGGTCACAGGGCTCATTATGTTTGGAAAGATAGCCTTTAAACACATTGGCCTGTATTCTGAAGTCGTGTCTAAGTCTCGTCTAACTAAACAACTGTTTAAGTCCTGTCTAAGTCGTGTTTAACTAAACAACTGTTTAATTTCTGCGCAAGTCGATGTTTAACTTTTCGTCACGACTTCTGCACATGCCCAGTAGGTGTTAATTCTGACGATAGACCCAATGCGCATGCGTGTGCGCACTGGATAAATAAATTAGCGCGCACATCTAGCTCTGCGCGTGCTGGTACCATGGTGATGTGATCGTGACGTAATGACTAGACTGCATGTATGTACGTAACGCGACAAATTAAGTACACTGGATTGACAAACACACTAATAATATCACTTATCAGTGCCTCAGTGCTCGACCGAACCAGAAAAGATACTTCTCCAACAGAATGGTTAGCTTATTATAGATTATGGAATTTCTAAGATGTCAACAGTAGATGGGAATAGTAAATATTATCGAGAAAAAATCCTGCAAAACGTTATTATTCCGAGGAGTTTTTGCTTGATTTAACATTTCGAAACATGTGAAGAAAATCCTGGTCATAAGATAAAATGCATCTAACAATTAATTTCTTCACTCGATATCTTTTCTTTTTCAAGATATTAAAACCATGAAGTTGACAAACATGATACCATTCTTGTAAAATATATATTGATGTGAATTTCTGTTATATTGCAGATGATGAAGCACCTATTTTGAACTGCCCAAATATATCTTCTACTACGGATGAGGGACTCCATTCATCATCTACTGTTCTGCTGAATTCAACTGCAACTGATAATGTGGATTTTTATCTCGATGTGAATTGCTCCCATTCATCCGAAGAAATATTCCTGATAGGGGACACCACTGTGAACTGCTCATCTACAGATGATGCAGGAAACACTGGCACTTGTCTTCTTGTTGTCACAGTAACAGGTGTGAATATGATTATTTCTATATCTAAAAGTTCTGTCACCGATCGGGCCAAAGATTTTGGGATATTTAATTTCTTTTGAAAGATGAATCGTCATGAATGTATATGTGTTCTACATTTCTTAATTTCTTGGAGTTTTTGCTTGATTTAACATTTTGAATCATGTGGAAAAAATTGTGGTTATGAAATCAAATGTTTCTCACTATTCATTTTTTCGACTCGATATCTGTTCCTTTTCGTGATATCATCACCTTTAAGTTGACAAACATGATACAATTCTTGAAAATATGCATTGAGGTAATTAGTCTGAATTTTTTTATCTGCAGATGCTGAAGCACCTATTCTGTACTGCCCAAATATATCTTCTACCAGGGATGAGGGACGCAATTCATCAAGTCCAAAAGACACTAGAAAATTTAAACCCACTTCGCTTACAGACAGTCCACATATCTGCCGACCCTTCCATATCATCCAGAATATTCTGATTTCCTTGATTTTTAGGACCTAAAAATGTGATTTTCTGATTTTTCACAATTCTGAAAAACTAATTTGTTTTAAAGCCAAATTTAGTTTGCCTTATCATTTGCCACGATTTGAGAGTTTGTGTATTGCGTACAATGAATGGCTAGCAAGATCGAGCAGTGAATTTGTATTTGCATTTTGTACAGATTTACCGCGTATTGCCAGTTACACTGCCGCTACATACATGGCCATGGTAAGGCTGTAGGAACGCCTGTTAAGGGTACAGATTTTTATTTTCAAATTTTGGCAGGTATACACAAAATAATTCAGTTTGGATATTCTTTCTCATGTTTGCACTCACAGAGGAGGTGAATCCTTGCAGGGATGTACCGTGTCTGAATGGAGGAACATGTACCAACCTGATAGAGACCTACATCTGCACCTGTGGGGGATCCTTCATGGGCAGGAACTGTGAAATAGGTATGTGCTATCAAATAGAAATATATTGAAATGGTTACTAATCGGTGCTTTCCACAATTACAATATTCTGATAGACATTTGTGTTTTTTTTAATAATTTTGCATAATTGTCAAAAAATACCAATGCAGTAACAAAACTAGTGGATTTAATAGTTTGCTTTATTTTATTTTCCGTTTGGAGAAATATTAGCTAACTATTTTAATTGTTTAGTTGATGTGTAGATGCACCTCTGCAGTGGGTTTTCGACCTTCTTCTACTCAAGAAAAGCAGCAGGTTGTTCCACTCCACAAGGGTGCACAGTTAGTTCTTATTTAACATCCTTTTATAGTGGCAGAGCATGTGAAAAAACCTCATTATTTGATATATAAAAAGCCAATTAGAACTTATAATCTTACATTCAGAATCTAGATCGTAATGAGGTACTGAAAATTAAACCCACCCTCTTTTATTTGTATTTAAAGAGTATGGCATCTGCTATGCATCTGGTGATCCTCACTACAAGACATTTGATGATCTTCGGTATGACTTCCAGGGCATTTGTTCCTACATTCTCACTCAGGATTGCTCCACAGTTGACCCACTCTTCAAAGTGATCGTCTCAAATAGAAAGATATCTCAAACAGCTTCAATGTCATATACGTATGATGTTACAATCATCCTGAATCAAACGGTGTGTACTCATGTCATGTTGTTGTCTTGGATCATTTGCTTTATGATCCTTCGTTTGTTGTAGATTAATTGGGTTGTATAATTTTTTTTCAGGCAAGTTGTGGCAGAGTTTAAACTACACAATATTATATTAAGATATACATATACACTGGGCATGCAAATCTGGGAATGTCACCATATAAATAACAGTATATCATTTATTCCTATTCCTAGTGCAGTCCAAGCCGATACCGCAAAGTATGTGGCATATAGTGCCTTTTCCAAAAGGCTGTTCAATTTGCTCCACTGCATTGTAATATTTGTTCTAATAAGGTGTATCTCTTCTGTATGCACATTTCTATGACCTGCTCATAAAGATATATAGCTGAATCCTGTATTAATATCACGCAAACCCTCCAGATTGTTTTCTCTACACCATGACTAGACTGTGGAGAAAGAATTGTGAACATTGCTCCTGAAGCGCCCCTGAGCTTGTCGATTACGGACATTATTTTGATTACGATTCATGCTTTGACTCTAAATGAAATTGGTTTTCAGGAGATACACTTAGGACCGGACCTTGCTGTAAGCGTGGATGATGTCATTGTCAATCTCCCATCCGAAAGACCTGGCATCAGGATTTCTGTTAAAGGCATCAATGTGGTAAGTCAACCGGCACCAGTGAAATTATCTTTAATCTTATTCAACTTCAAAGTTTAATCTCTCTAGCTCTTTTTTATATTGAGTCTTGTGCATTATTTGTGCTCTCCCCCCCCCCCCCCCATGCGGTATTTTCTTCCAAATTTTTTCAGATATCTTAATGAGGGATTCGATTTTTAAGAACAATGTATATTGAAAGCATCCATTATTTGACATCATATAATCGGTTCCTGCTGTATAGTGAAATTGAAAGAATGGATAGAAACTTTAGGTTCTAATCTGCAAGTGATAATTTCATTTCTATATACCGGTAGGATGCCGATTTTCACTCGATAACAGTATTGAGTCGATGACCGGAGAGTTGCCCCCAGGACACACAATTACTTTGGCTTTATTTCAGCATAGATACAGGGTTAGAATACAGGTTCTGATTTGGTCTCATGTTAGATTCAGAGTTAGGCCTAGAATTAGTAATAGTTTATGGTCCAAGGTTGAAGTTTGAAATTCAGTTTGCGTAAGAAATCGATCGTGGTGCAATCGTCCCAGGAGCATGTGTCATAGAAGCATTAAAATACATTTTGTTCAATATCACTTTACAGCAAGTAGTAGCAGATGTCGGCCTTTATGTGCGATGGGATGGTAACAGCAGAGTGGAGGTCAAAGTGACATCTGACTTCAAGAACAATACATGTGGTCTATGTGGAAACTACAATGGAATTGGTACCCAAGAGGATGAGTTTCTTACACCAACAGGAAATTCGGTAAGTAAATGGATGCTTCCATAGTTGCCACACATTATGTGCACGTTTAAATTAAGCCAGAAAGAAAACTAACAATTAAAACTGATATTATAATCTCAGATTGCAGTTTCCTTTCTTGCTCTCCTTTTGACCTGTTGTATTATTTTATGTACAAGCTGTATTACAGATCCTGAATTCCATTATGAGGATACACAAACGAATTAGATGTTGAACCAGAGGGGAACAGAGTTAATATTCTCATACTCAGCCCCTGCAATGTTTTAGTGATTGAATATTAGCAACACCTTTTTGGATATTTTCCACACATGTGTTGTATATGAATTCAATATCTTGATGTATTGCTTTGTGAGATTATGTTCTCATTATGGAGACTCTATTGTTATATCTTTACTTTTCAATGGTTTATACACTTGATATTTCTCTTTCAATATTGGTGTTTTCTGAAAAAAATCTTGATAGCTAGTATATAACTAACAATTTATAAGCCATGGTTTCCAACGAGGCAGCTTTTGAGATTGTCTGGGAAGCTTGCAACGATGCACCTTGGTGTTCTGGATTTTATTATATAAATTTCAAAAAATGTATATTATTGTTATTTTTCTTTTTTACTATCGGTGTCTAATGTGCCAGCAGCTTGGAGCCTTTTTAGTTTAAGTGCTCCAAAGAGTCTAGTTTTTATCATAGTGACTTTTGGTGATAGGTGTCCAAGGAGGCAGACATTGGAAACAGCGGGGAATAGCTTGAGTGCTAAACAGTTTGTGTTTTTATCTTGTTTTATTTACAATCTACAAACCCTAAGTATTCAATGAGGCAGCGTTTTGTAAAAGCTGGATTACAATGATCCAGAGTGTGTGCCTCAGGAAGATAAAACGAACACATGTTTGAGTGCTCCAGAGGTTCTGTTTTTATCATATTTCATTTGATTTCTAACCATAGGTGTCTAATGAGGCAGCATTTGGCAACAGCTGGGAGGCTTGCAATGATTCAGATTGTGTACCTCAAGGAGACGAAACCAATCCTTGCTCAAGTGCTACAGAGTCTGTGGTTCTTGGAGCCGAAAGCAAGTGTGATATCATCAAAAGTGCTGCAGGTAAAAGAATAAAACAAATTAAAAAATGGTGTGAACAAATAGACTTTATCATTGAATTAATGCCCTGTTGGCACTCGAAAGATGAAGTATGGATCAATTTTGCTATATTTATACTTTTGATACCCAACGGTGCTATAATGATTTTTGGTAAAAATATCAACAACAAAAAGAAAAATAATGATATGTGAGAAACAAACTCAAAGGATACAGATGTGGCATTGATTGTTGCACTAATCTAATTGTGATTGTAAGCATTTTATTTGCAAAATCTATTATTCACATAGTTGGATATAATGCTGTAAACAAGAAAGAACCAGTATTCAGTCAGGTTTTCCGATATGTTATTACAATATTCCTGTTTTCATTGCTTTTAATCTCCAATACAGTTTGATATAACTTAATTTGTCTTTATTGCTGTAAGTACAAGATACTGTATGATGGATTCTCATATTCTTTTAATGTGATGAAGACATGATACATGTATGGTACATCTAAATTTATGAAGATCTATGCTGTTCTGAGTTATGACATTGAGACATGTACAGTTTCTCAACTTAAAATACTTATTTTTGTCAGTAGTATTACTTAAGTGCTAATTCGGTACCCTGTCCTCTGAATCTTGCAGGTTTTACCGAGTGCTTTGCTGTATTAGATCCCACGCCATACTTCGGAGACTGTGTCTATGATGTCTGTGCATCCCCTGATGACGGCGATACTGCACTCTGTAACGCTATGGCATCTTACACTCAAGCATGCAGAGACATCGATGTCGATGTCCCTTCTTGGAGGACTGAAACACTTTGTCGTAAGAATCAAGACTTTAATTGTTGAAAAGATACCCAGGAAGCAATATTTTTACACTCATGATAGTTTTATCGAAGTTGCTTCTTAGATATGGTGGAATTAGGTATTGATGAAAACAAACAATTTCCTTCTTTGTCAAAATTGTCTTTGGCATGAGTATTTTATAATAGGCGAATTGAATTCATTTAGCAAATTTCCATGTATGATTTATGGATAGTAAATTATTGATTTGAATTGAAAGGAAATCACCATTACAGGTCCAAGTGAAAACAAGCTGTAAGAATGATGGAGCAAGTGATGAATCTTAAATGTGCAAATTCCAAGAAGACAAAGAGGCTCAATAGTAGTAGGGGTCCCAACATTTCCTGTCGAACTTATAGATGTCTCTGCAAGGCCAAGATTAGCCACCATAAAAAGAGACTCCCAAACCAATTTGAGGAGTACCTTGACATCCTGAAAAATGAGATGACAGCCACCAATCATCCATCCCAATCTGAATTAAAACTTCAGTTGCTTTCTTCTCTTCATGGTTGCTTGTTTGCCACAGGTGCAATGTTGCACAAAAAACAATAGGCACCAATTTACAGAACGATGGCTTCGTGCAGCACATTGGCTTTGCAAAATTACCTTTTTCTGGTTGGTCTTGATTTGCTCAATGATGACCCTTTTAACACCGGCATAGATTAATCTTGTACTGGAAACAGATATTCTTGAAGATATTCTATCTCATGATAAATAAAATCTGGCATAAGGATGAACATTTTGTGCCATATAAAGACAATCCATGTATAATCTTTCTCCCTATCCTTTCTTGCTCTCCCTGTCCAGCCCTGACCTGCCCACCAAACAGTATCTACGGTAACTGCATCTCCGCATGTCCACGCACCTGTTGGGATTACCAAGACCCTGATCCCACCTGTCACAACCTGTGTGTTGAGGGGTGTGCATGTGATGAAGGATTCGTCCTGGAGAATCTGCAGTGTGTACCAGAGAGCCAGTGCGGATGTGTTACAGATGGATTCTATCTCACAGTAAGTTAATCTTGGAATATTTTAATCATGTTGTGTATTTCTTTGTTATACCTACCTCTAGTTCATTTACAGTTACAGTTACTGTGAGCTGTTTGATAGATTTCACTGTTACGTATATCAGGATATCACTACTAAAATTGAATTACAAGTGTTTTTTATGTTTGTAGAATATCAAGCTCAAGAGTATAATTCAGGTGGACATCCACCAAAAATATATATTGAATTGAAAGTGAAACCGTCTTCAAAGTGTGAAATAACTGCATGAAATATTACAGGAGAAGCATGCTTTTTACGGTCTAGGGCTAATACTCATTTTCAAAATCCAATTTCACCTGTCAGATTTTGAGAATGGAAGCTAATACTGCTACCTGATGTACATGTACCAATGCAACCCATATTTTTGAGAAAATATGAGTCAATTCCCTGTTTGCTGACTTTCTCTCTTCCCACTCCATATCCCTGCTTCTGTGTTTCCTGTAAATAGGTTGGCAGTAGTCTGCTTACTCCAGACTGCACAGAATACTGTGAGTGCAACGCAGGAGGTAGTATCAACTGCACTCAAGTATCCTGCGATCCTAACGCATCTTGTGGAGTGGAGAATGGAGAGACACGCTGCATATGCAATGCTGGCTATGAAACTGTGGGCAATGCATTCGACTGTACAGGTAGGTTGTTTTCTGTTTCAACACTTTTACTTTAGACTGCACAGGGTGACCCGACGTGTGCTCCCATGGCACTTTCTCCAAGTTTCATTCAATCAGAAATATAGGGTTGGAGTTGCCATTGGGTTTTAGGTTAGGTTTAAGAGTAGGAGTACAACTAGCGTTCTTTCTGAGGTTCATGTGGTTATTGCCTCTGTAAGCAGCTTTGAGCATTTGTCACATCTGATATATGCCATTTCCAAAAACAAACAGCAACTGATAACAAAGTAAATTAAGCGCAGAAATCTTGAATATAGGTATTTAGTTCTAATTCTATATTAAAACATATAACATTTAATTACACCAGGTACTACACCTGGCATAACACCAGGTTAGGTCAAGTTTTGTTTAGGGTTTAAAGCTAGCCACACTACTGTACTGTCAAGGAGTTGGGTTCTCTGAATGTCATGTGGTCATTGCCTTTGTAAGCAGCTTTGGGCATATGTCATTTCCAATGTCAAACAGCAACTGATAACCATATAAAATTAATTGCAAAAATCTTAAATATAGATATAAAATTCTTTAGTAATGAATATAACATTTATTTTTTCCCTCAGGAACAACACCTTCAATGGGAATAATGATTTCATCTGACTTATCTTCCACCGTAGGAATGATGACTTCATCTGAAACGTCACCTTCAATGGGA
Organism: Strongylocentrotus droebachiensis; assembly: GCA_035222895.1. Classification (NCBI taxonomy): domain Eukaryota; kingdom Metazoa; phylum Echinodermata; class Echinoidea; order Camarodonta; family Strongylocentrotidae; genus Strongylocentrotus; species Strongylocentrotus droebachiensis. Next base: position 127,366 of record JAVYIG010003395.1, on the reverse strand, counting down.
ATGATGACTTCATCTGACATATCGTCTACCGTAGGAATGATATCTCCATCTGAAACGTCACCTTCAATGATAATGATGACTTCATCTGACTTATCTTCTTTCATAGGAATGATGTCTTCATCTGAAACGTCATCTTCAATGATAATGATGACTTCATCTGACTTATCTTCTACCGTAGGAATGATGTCTTCATCTGAAACTTCACCTTCAATGGGAATGATGACTTCATCTGACATATCGTCTACCATAGGAATGATATCTCCTTCTGAAACGTCACCTTCAATGATAATGATGACTTCATCTGACTTATCTTCTTTCGTAGGAATGATGTCTTCATCTGAAACGTCATCTTCAATGATAATGATGACTTCATCTGAATTATCTTCTACCATATGAATGATGTCTTCATCTGACACGTCACCTTCAATGGGAATGATGACTCGATATCTGTTCCTTTTCATGATATCATCACCTCTAAGTTGAAAAACATGGTACAATTCTTGGAAATATGTCTTAATGTAATTAGTCTAATTTTGTGTTGTCTTGCAGATGATGAAGCACCTATTCTGAACTGCCCAAATATATTTTCTACTACGGATGAGGGACTCCATTCATCATCTACTGTTCTGCTGAATTCAACTGCAACTGATAATGTGGATTTTCATCTCGATGTGAATTGCTCCCATTCATCCCAAGATACATACCCGATAGGGTACACCACTGTGAACTGCTCGTCTACAGATGATGCAGGAAACACTGGCACTTGTCTTCTTGTTGTCACAATAACAGGTGTGAATATGAATATTTCTGTTCTGTTTTAAAAGTTCTGTCACCGATCGGGCCAAAGATTTTGGGATATTTAATTTCTTTTGAAAAATGAATCATTATGAATGTATATGTGTTCTACATTTCTTAACTTCAAGGAGTTTTTGCTTGATTTAACATTTTGAATCATGTGAAAAATTTGTGGACATGAAATCAAATGTTTCTTACTATTAATTTCCCGACTCGATATCCGTTCCTTTCTCGATATTATCACCTTGAAGTTGACAAACATGATCGGTTCTTGAAAATATGCATTTTTGTATTTAGTCTGAATTTTGTTTATCTGCAGATGCTGAAGCACCTATTCTGTACTGCCCGAATATATCTTCTACCACGGATGAGGGACGCAATTCATCATCTACTGTTCTGCTGAATTCAACTGCAACTAATGATAAGGATTTTCATCTCGATGTGAATTGCTCCCATTCATCCCAAGATACATACCCGATAGGGGACACCACTGTGAACTGCTCATCTACAGATGATGCAGGAAACACTGGCACTTGTCTTCTCGTTGTCACTATAACAGGTGTGAATTTGATCAATTCTAAATTTAAAATTTCTTTCACTGATCGGGCTCAGGATTTGGGTATATGTATTTGTTTTTGAATGATGAATCCTCATGAATTTGTATTCTACAATATATTATTCCGAGGAGTTTTAGCTTGATTTAACATTTCGAAACATGTGAAAAAAATCCTGGTCATAAGATAAAATGCATCTAACAATTAATTTCTTCACTCGATATCTTTTCTTTTTCAAGATATTAAAACCATGAAGTTGACAAAAATGATACCATTCTCGTGAAATATATATTGATATGAATTTCTGTTTTATTGCAGATGATGAAGCACCTATTCTAAACTGCCCAAATATATCTTCTACTACGGATGAGGGACTCTATTCATCTTCTGTTGTGGTGAATTCAACTGCATTTGATAACGTTGATTTTGATCTAGATGTGAATTGCTCCCATTCATCCGAAGATACATTCCTGATAGGGGACACCACTGTGAACTGCTCATCTACAGATGGTGCAGGAAACACTGGCACTTGTCTTCTCGTTGTCACAGTAACAGGTGTGAATGTGGTTATTCTTCATATCTAAAAGTTCTGTCACCGATCGGGCCAAAGATTTTGGGATATTTTTTTTTTTGAAAGATGAATGGTCATGAATGTGTATGCATTCTAAATTTCTTAATTTCGAGGTTGCTCTGAATTTCAAGTTTAAATACATGATCATCAAGTCCTAAAGACACTCGAAAATTTCTATCTGTTCAGTTTCAATCAGTACATTGTGCCATTAATAATATCGATTTAATCTGAGATAAACATTTAACTTTCTAAATTAGCAATGGAGAAACACATTTATAACCCCTATTTTCATGTACCAAATGGCAGTTTCTTGTTGATTTTTAGTAACATTCATTTTAATATACACTTTCAATTAATATCCAATTTACCTTTTTACTCTATGTTTGAGTTGGGATACAAAAGATTGTTGCGAATTCAAGAAGAAAAAGCACATTCATCTAGTCCTTTAGAAAGCTCTTTGTTGCTATGGGTGAACAAATGTTTTATCTTCCTAGATACCGACGAATGCTCTGCAATTCCATCAGTCTGTGATTCTGAAAATGGAGTGTGTATGAACTCGGCCGGCTCTTACAACTGTTCATGCAATTCTGGATATGAATTGGGCAATGATAACTTTACTTGCAATGGTAAGGATAAAATTTCAAATTAATATTTTACATTTTAGTGACATCTTTTAAAATCATTTAATCCAGGATGTTCTAAATACAAGTTTTACATGATCATCAAGTCCAACAGACACACAAATATTTCAATCTGTTTCTGATTCAAACAGTACACTGTGCTTTTAATAATATCTATGTAATCTGAGATAGACATTTAACTCTCTCAATTAACAATGGAGAAAAACATTGATAACCCCTATTTTTGTGTACCAATTAGCAGTTTCTTGTTGATTTTTAGTAGTTTTCGTGTTAATACACACTTTCAAATAACATTCAATTTAACTTTTTACTCTATGAGAGTGGAGATACAAATAATTCTTGCGAAATTCAAGAAGAAAAAGGAGATTCATCTAGACCTTTAGAAATATCTTTGATGCTATGGGTGAACAAATGTTTTGTTTTCTTAGATACTGACGAATGCTCTGAAATTCCATCAGTCTGTGATTCTGACAATGGAGTGTGTATGAACTCGGCCGGCTCTTACAACTGTTCATGCAATCCTGGATATGAATTGGGCAATGATAACTTTACTTGCAATGGTAAAGATAACATTTCAAATTCATATGAATCTCTAAATTAGCAATGGAGAATAACATTTATAATTCCTATTTTTGTTTACTAATTGGCGATTTGTTGTTGATTTTTTTGTAGTTTCATTTACACTCTTTTAGTTAACATCCAATTTTCCTTTTTACTCTGTGAAAGAGTGGAGATACAAATAATTCTTGCGAATTCAAGAAGAAAAAGCACATTCATGTAGACCTTTATAAAACTTTGTTATGCTATGGGTGAACACATGTTGTTTTTTTCCCTAGATACTGACGAATGCTCTGCAATTCCACCAGTCTGTGATTCTGATAATGGAGTGTGTATGAACTCGGCCGGCTCTTACAACTGTTTATGCAATCCTGGATATGAATTGGGCAATGATAACTTTACTTGCAATGGTAAGGATAACATTTCAAATTAATATTTCACATTTTAGTGACATCTTTTAAAATCATTTAATCCAGGATGTTCTAAATACAAGTTTTACATGATCATCAAGTCCAACAGACACACAAATAATTCAATCTGTTTCTGATTCAAACAGTACACTGTGCTTTTAATAATATTCATGTAATCTGAGATCGGCATTTAACTCTCTCAATTAACAATGGAGAAAAATATTGAAAACCCCTATTTTTGTGTACCAATTAGCAGTTTCTTGTTGATTTTTAGTAGTTTTCGTGTTAATACACACTTTCAAATAACATTCAACTTAACTTTTTACTCTAAAAGAGTGGAGATACAAATAATTCTTGCGAATTCAAGAAGAAAAAGGAGATTCATCTAGACCTTTAGAAATATCTTTGATGCTATGGGTGAACAAATGTTTTGTTTTCTTAGATACTGACGAATGCTCTGAAATTCCATCAGTCTGTGATTCTGACAATGGAGTGTGTATGAACTCGGCCGGCTCTTACAACTGTTCATGCAATCCTGGATATGAATTCGGCAATGATAACTTTACTTGCAATGGTAAAGATAACATTTCAAATTCATATAAATCTCTAAATTAGCAATGGAGAATAACATTTATAATTCCTATTTTTGTTTACTAATTGGCGATTTGTTGTTGATTTTTTTGTAGTTTCATTTACACTCTTTTAGTTAACATCCAATTTTCCTTTTTACTCTGTGAAAGAGTGGAGATACAAATAATTCTTGCGAATTCAAGAAGAAAAAGCACATTCATGTAGACCTTTAGAAAAAATCTTTTTTATGCTATGGGTGAACACATGTTGTTTTTTTCCCTAGATACTGACGAATGCTCTGCAATTCCACCAGTCTGTGATTCTGATAATGGAGTGTGTATGAACTCGGCCGGCTCTTACAACTGTTTATGCAATCCTGGATATGAATTGGGCAATGATAACTTTACTTGCAATGGTAAGAATAACATTTCAAATTAATATTTCACATTTTAGTGACATCTTTTAAAATCATTTAATCCAGGATGTTCTAAATACAAGTTTTACATGATCATCAAGTCCAACAGACACACAAATATTTCAATCTGTTTCTGATTCAAACAGTACACTGTGCTTTTAATAATATTCATGTAATCTGAGATCGGCATTTAACTCTCTCAATTAACAATGGAGAAAAATATTGAAAACCCCTATTTTTGTGTACCAATTAGCAGTTTCTTGTTGATTTTTAATAGTTTTCGTGTTAATACACACTTTCAAATAACATTCAACTTAACTTTTTACTCTAAAAGAGTGGAGATACAAATAATTCTTGCGAATTCAAGAAGAAAAAGGAGATTCATCTAGACCTTTAGAAATATCTTTGATGCTATGGGTGAACAAATGTTTTGTTTTCTTAGATACTGACGAATGCTCTGAAATTCCATCAGTCTGTGATTCTGACAATGGTGTGTGTAAGAACTCGGCCGGTTCTTACAACTGTTCATGCAATCCTGGATATGAATTGGGCAATGATAACTTTACTTGCAATGGTAAGGATAACATTTCAAATTCATATAAATCTCTAAATTAGCAATGGAGAATAACATTTATAATTCCTATTTTTGTTTACTAATTGGCGATTTGTTGTTGATTTTTTTGTAGTTTCATTTACACTCTTTTAGTTAACATCCAATTTTACCTTTTTACTCTGTGAACGAGTGGAGATACAAATAATTCTTGTGAATTCAAGAAGAAAAAGCTCATTCATGTAGACCTTTATAAAACTATTTTATGCTATGGGTGAACATGTGTTGTTTTTTTCCCCCTAGATACTGACGAATGCTCTGCAATGCCATCAGTCTGTGATTCTGAAAATGGAGTGTGTATGAACTTGGCTGGTTCTTACAACTGTTCATGCAATCCTGGATATGAATTGGGCAATGATGACTTTACTTGCAATGGTAAGGATAACATTTCAAATTAATATAACATTTTAGTGACATCTTTCAAAATATATTGATCCATTATGCTCTGAATTACGTGTTTTTACATAATCATCAAGTCCAACAGACTGTAGTTTTGATTTCACACTTTCAATTAACATCAAATGTTACCTTTTAACTCTATGAACGAGTGGAGATACAAATAATTTTTTCGAATTCAACAAGAAAAAGCACATTCATCTTGACCTTTAGAAAACTTTTTGATGCTATGGGTGAACACATTTTTTTTTTCCTAGATACTGACGAATGCTCTGCAATTCCATCAGTCTGTGATTCTGATAATGGAGTGTGTATGAACTCGGCCGGCTCTTACAACTGTTCATGCAATCCTGGATATGAATTGGGCAATGATAACTTTACTTGCAATGGTAAGGATAACATTTCAAATGAATATTTCACATTTTAGTGACATCTTTTAAAATCTATAAATCCAGGAATCTCTGAATTACAAGTTTTACATGATCATCAAGTCCAACAGACACTCAAAAATTTAAATTTGTTTCTGTTCCAGACAGTACACTGTGCCATTAATAATATCAATTTAATCTGAGATAGACATTTAACTCTCTAAAATAACAATGGAAAAAAACATTTATGACCCCTATTTTTATGTACCAATTGGCAGTTTTTTGTTGATTTTAAGTAGTTTTCATGTTAATGCACACTTTCAAATAATATCCAATTTAACTTTTTACTCTATGAGAGTGGAGACACAAATAATTCTTGCGAATTCAAGAAGATAAAGTAGATTCATCTAGAACTTTAGAGAGCTCTTTGATGCTATGGGTGTACATATGTTTGTTTTTCCTAGATACTGACGAATGCTCTGCAATTCCATCAGTCTGTGATTCTGATAATGGAGTGTGTATGAACTCGGCCGGCTCTTACAACTGTTTATGCAATCCTGGATATGAATTGGGCAATGATAACTTTACTTGCAATGGTAAGGATAACATTTCAAATGAATATTTCACATTTTAGTGACATTTTTTAAAATCATTTAATCCAGGATCTAAATACAAGTTTTACATGATCATCAAGTCCAACAGACACACAAATATTTCAATCTGTTTCTGATTCAAACAGTACACTGTGCTTTTAATAATATCTATGTAATCTGAGATGGACATTTAACTCTCTCAATTAACAATGGAGAAAAACATTGATAACCCCTATTTTTGTGTACCAATTAGCAGTTTCTTGTTGATTTTTAGTAGTTTTCGTGTTAATACACACTTTCAAATAACATTCAATTTAACTTTTTACTCTATGAGAGTGGAGACACAAATAATTCTTGCGAATTCAAGAAGAAAAAGGAGATTCATCTAGACCTTTAGAAATATCTTTGATGCTATGGGTGAACATATGTTTGTTTTTCCTAGATACTGACGAATGCTCTGCAATTCCATCAGTCTGTGATTCTGATAATGGAGTGTGTATGAACTCGGCCGGCTCTTACAACTGTTCATGCAATCCTGGATATGAATTGGGCAATGATGACTTTACTTGCAATGGTAAGGATAACATTTCAAATTAATATAACATTTTAGTGACATCTTTCAAAATATATTGATCCATTATGCTCTGAATTACGTGTTTTTACATAATCATCAAGTCCAACAGACTGTAGTTTTGATTTCACACTTTCAATTAACATCAAATGTTACCTTTTAACTCTATGAACGAGTAGAGATACAAATAATTTTTTCGAATTCAACAGGAAAAAGCACATTCATCTTGACCTTTAGAAAACTCTTTTATGCTATGGGTGAACACATGTTTGTTTTTCCTAGATACTGACGAATGCTCTGCAATTCCATTAGTCTGTGATTCTGAAAATGGAGTGTGTATGAACTTGGCTGGCTCTTACAACTGTTCATGCAATCCTGGATATGAATTGGGCAATGATAACTTTACTTGCAATGGTAAAGATAACATTTCAAATTCATATCAATCTCTAAATTAGCAATGGAGAATAACATTCATAATTCCTATTTTTGTTTACTAATTGGCGATTTGTTGTTGATTTTTTTGTAGTTTCATTTACACTCTTTCAGTTAACATCCAATTTTACCTTTTTAGTCTTTAACCCTTACTGTACTGGGGGGGGGGGGGCCTGGGAGGCCCCCCCCCCCCCCCTCGACATTTTCGGAGATTGCGCCGCAACCGCTTGGAATTTTGAATGGTCGTTTCATGACTTTTTTCCCTCAAGTCTTACGCACATTTTGATACCATTTTCGTCGAAATCGGATATACCTGTAATGCGTTACATAACAATTAGTATGCGCATGTCATCAAAAAAAAAATAATAATAAAAATCGCATCAAAATTTGCATAAATTATCATTATTAATTACATTTAAATAACTATTTTGTGTTAGAAAAGAAGTTTCATATGAATAATGAGTTTCAACATTCAAAAAGTGGAGTTTGACACGTTTTCTGTAAAATGCATAAAATTAGCTCATTTTGCATAATTAATTAGGCTAACAACAAAAATTTGCATATTTGGAAAAAACTAATTATACCATCTTGTTCCTTACGTAAATATCTACAAACATGCAAATTTTCGTGTTCATCGGACAATCGACGGCCGAGATCATAGGGGGGGGGGGGCCTCCCAGGCCCCCCCCCCCCCCCAGTCAGAGGGTGCTCAAAATAGCCCAGTACAGTAAGGGTTAAAAGAGTGGAGATACAAAAAATTCTTGCGAATTCAAGAAGAAAAAGCACATTCATGTAGACCTTTAGAAAACTTTGTTATGCTATGGGTGAACACATGTTTTTTTTCCCTAGATACTGACGAATGCTCTGCAATGCCATCAGTCTGTGATTTTGAAAATGGAGTGTGTATGAACTTGGCTGGTTCTTACAACTGTTCATGCAATCCTGGATATGAATTGGGCAATGATGACTTTACTTGCAATGGTAAGGATAACATTTCAAATTAATATAACATTTTAGTGACATCTTTCAAAATATATTGATACATTATGCTCTGAATTACGTGTTTTTACATAATCATCAAGTTCAACAGACTGTAGTTTTGATTTCACACTTTCAATTAACATCAAATGTTACCTTTTAACTCTATGAACGAGTGGAGATACAAATAATTTTTTCGAATTCAACAGGAAAAAGCACATTCATCTTGACCTTTAGAAAACTCTTTTTTGCTAAGGGTGAACACATGTTTTTTTCCCTAGATACTGACGAATGCTCTGCAATGCCATCAGTCTGTGATTTTGAAAATGGAGTGTGTATGAACTTGGCTGGTTCTTACAACTGTTCATGCAATCCTGGATATGAATTGGGCAATGATGACTTTACTTGCAATGGTAAGGATAACATTTCAAATTAATATAACATTTTAGTGACATCTTTCAAAATATATTGATCCATTATGCTCTGAATTACGTGTTTTTACATAATCATCAAGTTCAACAGACTGTAGTTTTGATTTCACACTTTCAATTAACATCAAATGTTACCTTTTAACTCTATGAACGAGTGGAGATACAAATAATTTTTTCGAATTCAACAGGAAAAAGCACATTCATCTTGACCTTTAGAAAACTCTTTTTTGCTAAGGGTGAACACATGTTTTTTTTCCTAGATACTGACGAATGCTCTGTAATTCCATCAGTCTGTGATTCTGATAATGGAGTGTGTATGAACTCGGCCGGCTTTTACAACTGTTCATGCAATCCTGGATATGAATTGGGCAATGATAACTTTACTTGCAATGGTAAGGATAACATTTCAAATTAATATAACATTTTAGTGACATCTTTCAAAATATATTGATCCATTATGCTCTGAATTACGTGTTTTTACATAATCATCAAGTCCAACAGACACAAATTTAAATCTGTTTCTGTTTCAGACAGTACACTGTGCCATTAATAATATCAATTTAATCTGAGATAGACATTTAACTCTCTAAAATAACAATGGAAAAAAACATTTATGACCCCTATTTTTATGTACCAATTGGCAGTTTTTTGTTGATTTTAAGTAGTTTTCATGTTAATGCACACTTTCAAATAATATCCAATTTAACTTTTTACTCTATGAGAGTTGAGATACAAATAATTCTTGCGAATTCAAGAAGATAAAGTAGATTCATCTAGAACTTTAGAGAGCTCTTTGATGCTATGGGTGTACATATGTTTGTTTTTCCTAGATACTGACGAATGCTCTGCAATTCCATCAGTCTGTGATTCTGATAATGGAGTGTGTATGAACTCGGCCGGCTCTTACAACTGTTCATGCAATCCTGGATATGAATTGGGCAATGATGACTTTACTTGCAATGGTAAGGATAACATTTCAAATTAATATAACATTTTAGTGACATCTTTCAAAATATATTGATCCATTATGCTCTGAATTACGTGTTTTTACATAATCATCAAGTCCAACAGACACAAATTTAAATCTGTTTCTGTTTCAGACAGTACACTGTGCCATTAATAATATCAATTTAATCTGAGATAGACATTTAACTCTCTAAAATAACAATGGAAAAAAACATTTATGACCCCTATTTTTATGTACCAATTGGCAGTTTTTTGTTGATTTTAAGTAGTTTTCATGTTAATGCACACTTTCAAATAATATCCAATTTAACTTTTTACTCTATGAGAGTTGAGATACAAATAATTCTTGCGAATTCAAGAAGATAAAGTAGATTCATCTAGAACTTTAGAGAGCTCTTTGATGCTATGGGTGTACATATGTTTGTTTTTCCTAGATACTGACGAATGCTCTGCAATTCCATCAGTCTGTGATTCTGATAATGGAGTGTGTATGAACTCGGCCGGCTCTTACAACTGTTCATGCAATCCTGGATATGAATTGGGCAATGATGACTTTACTTGCAATGGTAAGGATAACATTTCAAATTAATATAACATTTTAGTGACATCTTTCAAAATATATTGATCCATTATGCTCTGAATTACGTGTTTTTACATAATCATCAAGTCCAACAGACTGTAGTTTTGATTTCACACTTTCAATTAACATCAAATGTTACCTTTTAACTCTATGAACGAGTAGAGATACAAATAATTTTTTCGAATTCAACAGGAAAAAGCACATTCATCTTGACCTTTAGAAAACTCTTTTATGCTATGGGTGAACACATGTTTGTTTTTCCTAGATACTGACGAATGCTCTGCAATTCCATTAGTCTGTGATTCTGAAAATGGAGTGTGTATGAACTTGGCTGGCTCTTACAACTGTTCATGCAATCCTGGATATGAATTGGGCAATGATAACTTTACTTGCAATGGTAAAGATAACATTTCAAATTCATATCAATCTCTAAATTAGCAATGGAGAATAACATTTATAATTCCTATTTTTGTTTACTAATTGGCGATTTGTTGTTGATTTTTTTGTAGTTTCATTTACACTCTTTCAGTTAACATCCAATTTTACCTTTTTAGTCTTTAACCCTTACTGTACTGGGGGAGGGGGGGCCTGGGAGGCCCCCCCCCCCCCCTCGACATTTTCGGAGATTGCGCCGCAACCGCTTGGAATTTTGAATGGTCGTTTCATGACTTTTTTCCCTCAAGTCTTACGCACATTTTGATACCATTTTCGTCGAAATCGGATATACCTGTAATGCGTTACATAACAATTAGTATGCGCATGTCATCAAAAAAAAATAAATAATAAAAATCGCATCAAAATTTGCATAAATTATCATTATTAATTACATTTAAATAACTATTTTGTGTTAGAAAAGAAGTTTCATATGAATAATCAGTTTCAACATTCAAAAAGTGGAGTTTGACACGTTTTCTGTAAAATGCATAAAATTAGCTCATTTTGCATAATTAATTAGGCTAACAACAAAAATTTGCATATTTGGAAAAAACTAATTATACCATCTTGTTCCTTACGTAAATATCTACAAACATGCAAATTTTCGTGTTCATCGGACAATCGACGGCCGAGATCATAGGGGGGGGGGGGGCCTCCCAGGCCCCCCCCCCCCCCCCCCAGTCAGAGGGTGCTCAAAATAGCCCAGTACAGTAAGGGTTAAAAGAGTGGAGATACAAAAAATTCTTGCGAATTCAAGAAGAAAAAGCACATTCATGTAGACCTTTAGAAAACTTTGTTATGCTATGGGTGAACACATGTTGTTTTTTTTCCCTAGATACTGACGAATGCTCTGCAATGCCATCAGTCTGTGATTTTGAAAATGGAGTGTGTATGAACTTGGCTGGTTCTTACAACTGTTCATGCAATCCTGGATATGAATTGGGCAATGATGACTTTACTTGCAATGGTAAGGATAACATTTCAAATTAATATAACATTTTAGTGACATCTTTCAAAATATATTGATCCATTATGCTCTGAATTACGTGTTTTTACATAATCATCAAGTTCAACAGACTGTAGTTTTGATTTCACACTTTCAATTAACATCAAATGTTACCTTTTAACTCTATGAACGAGTGGAGATACAAATAATTTTTTCGAATTCAACAGGAAAAAGCACATTCATCTTGACCTTTAGAAAACTCTTTTTTGCTAAGGGTGAACACATGTTTTTTTTCCTAGATACTGACGAATGCTCTGTAATTCCATCAGTCTGTGATTCTGATAATGGAGTGTGTATGAACTCGGCCGGCTTTTACAACTGTTCATGCAATCCTGGATATGAATTGGGCAATGATAACTTTACTTGCAATGGTAAGGATAACATTTCAAATTAATATAACATTTTAGTGACATCTTTCAAAATATATTGATCCATTATGCTCTGAATTACGTGTTTTTACATAATCATCAAGTCCAACAGACACTCACAAATTTAAATCTGTTTCTGTTTCAGACAGTACACTGTGCCATTAATAATATCAATTTAATCTGAGATAGACATTTAACTCTCTAAAATAACAATGGAAAAAACATTTATGACCCCTATTTTTATGTACCAATTGGCAGTTTTTTGTTGATTTTAAGTAGTTTTCATGTTAATGCACACTTTCAAATAATATCCAATTTAACTTTTTACTCTATGAGAGTTGAGATACAAATAATTCTTGCGAATTCAAGAAGATAAAGTAGATTCATCTAGAACTTTAGAGAGCTCTTTGATGCTATGGGTGTACATATGTTTGTTTTTCCTAGATACTGACGAATGCTCTGCAATTCCATCAGTCTGTGATTCTGATAATGGAGTGTGTATGAACTCGGCCGGCTCTTACAACTGTTTATGCAATCCTGGATATGAATTGGGCAATGATAACTTTACTTGCAATGGTAAGGATAACATTTCAAATGAATATTTCACATTTTAGTGACATTTTTTAAAATCATTTAATCCAGGATGATCTAAATACAAGTTTTACATGATCATCAAGTCCAACAGACACACAAATATTTCAATCTGTTTCTGATTCAAACAGTACACTGTGCTTTTAATAATATCTATGTAATCTGAGATAGACATTTAACTCTCTCAATTAACAATGGAGAAAAACATTGATAACTCCTATTTTTGTGTACCAATTAGCAGTTTCTTGTTGATTTTTAGTAGTTTTCGTGTTAATACACACTTTCAAATAACATTCAATTTAACTTTTTACTCTATGAGAGTGGAGACACAAATAATTCTTGCGAATTCAAGAAGAAAAAGGAGATTCATCTAGACCTTTAGAAATATCTTTGATGCTATGGGTGAACAAATGTTTTGTTTTCTTAGATACTGACGAATGCTCTGCAATTCCATTAGTCTGTGATTCTGAAAATGGAGTGTGTATGAACTTGGCTGGCTCTTACAACTGTTCATGCAATCCTGGATATGAATTGGGCAATGATAACTTTACTTGCAATGGTAAAGATAACATTTCAAATTCATATCAATCTCTAAATTAGCAATGGAGAATAACATTTATAATTCCTATTTTTGTTTACTAATTGGCGATTTGTTGTTAATTTTTTTGTAGTTTCATTTACACTCTTTCAGTTAACATCCAATTTTACCTTTTTAGTCTTTAAAAGAGTGGAGATACAAATAATTCTTGCGAATTCAAGAAGAAAAAGCACATTCATGTAGACCTTTAGAAAACTTTGTTATGCTATGGGTGAACACATGTTGTTTTTTTTCCCTAGATACTGACGAATGCTCTGCAATGCCATCAGTCTGTGATTTTGAAAATGGAGTGTGTATGAACTTGGCTGGTTCTTACAACTGTTCATGCAATCCTGGATATGAATTGGGCAATGATGACTTTACTTGCAATGGTAAGGATAACATTTCAAATTAATATAACATTTTAGTGACATCTTTCAAAATATATTGATCCATTATGCTCTGAATTACGTGTTTTTACATAATCATCAAGTTCAACAGACTGTAGTTTTGATTTCACACTTTCAATTAACATCAAATGTTACCTTTTAACTCTATGAACGAGTGGAGATACAAATAATTTTTTCGAATTCAACAGGAAAAAGCACATTCATCTTGACCTTTAGAAAACTCTTTTTTGCTAAGGGTGAACACATGTTTTTTTTCCTAGATACTGACGAATGCTCTGTAATTCCATCAGTCTGTGATTCTGATAATGGAGTGTGTATGAACTCGGCCGGCTCTTACAACTGTTCATGCAATCCTGGATATGAATTGGGCAATGATAACTTTACTTGCAATGGTAAGGATAACATTTCAAATTAATATAACATTTTAGTGACATCTTTCAAAATATATTGATCCATTATGCTCTGAATTACGTGTTTTTACATAATCATCAAGTCCAACAGACACTCAAAAATTTAAATCTGTTTCTGTTTCAGACAGTACACTGTGCCATTAATAATATCAATTTAATCTGAGATAGACATTTAACTCTCTAAAATAACAATGGAAAAAAACATTTATAACCCCTATTTTTATGTACCAATTGGCAGTTTTTTGTTGATTTTAAGTAGTTTTCATGTTAATGCACACTTTCAAATAATATCCAATTTAACGTTTTACTCTATGAGAGTTGAGATACAAATAATTCTTGCGAATTCAAGAAGATAAAGTAGATTCATCTAGAACTTTAGAGAGCTCTTTGATGCTATGGGTGTACATATGTTTGTTTTTCCTAGATACTGACGAATGCTCTGCAATTCCATCAGTCTGTGATTCTGATAATGGAGTGTGTATGAACTCGGCCGGCTCTTACAACTGTTTATGCAATCCTGGATATGAATTGGGCAATGATAACTTTACTTGCAATGGTAAGGATAACATTTCAAATTCAGATAAATCTCTAAATTAGCAATGGAGAATAACATTTATAATTCCTATTTTTGTTTACTAATTGGCGATTTGTTGTTGATTTTTTTTGTAGTTTCATTTACACTCTTTTAGTTAACATCCAATTTTACCTTTTTACTCTGTGAACGAGTGGAGATACAAATAATTCTTGTGAATTCAAGAAGAAAAAGCATATTCATGTAGACCTTTAGAAAACTCTTTTATGTTATGGGTGAACACGTGTTGTTTTTTTTCCCCTAGATACTGACGAATGCTCTGCAATGCCATCAGTCTGTGATTCTGAAAATGGAGTGTGTATGAACTTGGCTGGTTCTTACAACTGTTCATGCAATCCTGGATATGAATTGGGCAATGATGACTTTACTTGCAATGGTAAGGATAACATTTCAAATTAATATAACATTTTAGTGACATCTTTCAAAATATATTGATCCATTATGCTCTGAATTACGTGTTTTTACATAATCATCAAGTCCAACAGACTGTAGTTTTGATTTCACACTTTCAATTAACATCAAATGTTACCTTTTAACTCTATGAACGAGTGGAGATACAAATAATTTTTTCGAATTCAACAGGAAAAAGCACATTCATCTTGACCTTTAGAAAACTCTTTTATGCTATGGGTGAACACATGTTTTTTTTCCTAGATACTGACGAATGCTCTGCAATTCCATCAGTCTGTGATTCTGATAATGCAGTGTGTATGAACTCGGCCGGCTCTTACAACTGTTCATGCAATCCTGGATATGAATTGGGCAATGATAACTTTACTTGCAATGGTAAGGATAACATTTCAAATGAATATTTCACATTTTAGTGACATCTTTTAAAATCTATAAATCAAGGAATCTCTGAATTACAAGTTTTACATGATCATCAAGTCCAACAGACACTCAAAAATTTAAATTTGTTTCTGTTCCAGACAGTACACTGTGCCATTAATAATATCAATTTAATCTGAGATAGACATTTAACTCTCTAAAATAACAATGGAAAAAAACATTTATGACCCCTATTTTTATGTACCAATTGGCAGTTTTTTGTTGATTTTAAGTAGTTTTCATGTTAATGCACACTTTCAAATAATATCCAATTTAACGTTTTACTCTATGAGAGTTGAGATACAAATAATTCTTGCGAATTCAAGAAGATAAAGTAGATTCATCTAGAACTTTAGAGAGCTCTTTGATGCTATGGGTGTACATATGTTTGTTTTTCCTAGATACTGATGAATGCTCTGCAATTCCATCAGTCTGTGATTCTGATAATGGAGTGTGTATGAACTCGGCCGGCTCTTACAACTGTTTATGCAATCCTGGATATGAATTGGGCAATGATAACTTTACTTGCAATGGTAAGGATAACATTTCAAATGAATATTTCACATTTTAGTGACATTTTTTAAAATCATTTAATCCAGGATGATCTAAATACAAGTTTTACATGATCATCAAGTCCAACAGACACACAAATATTTCAATCTGTTTCTGATTCAAACAGTACACTGTGCTTTTAATAATATCTATGTAATCTGAGATAGACATTTAACTCTCTCAATTAACAATGGAGAAAAACATTGATAACTCCTATTTTTGTGTACCAATTAGCAGTTTCTTGTTGATTTTTAGTAGTTTTCGTGTTAATACACACTTTCAAATAACATTCAATTTAACTTTTTACTCTATGAGAGTGGAGACACAAATAATTCTTGCGAATTCAAGAAGAAAAAGGAGATTCATCTAGACCTTTAGAAATATCTTTGATGCTATGGGTGAACAAATGTTTTGTTTTCTTAGATACTGACGAATGCTCTGCAATTCCATTAGTCTGTGATTCTGAAAATGGAGTGTGTATGAACTTGGCTGGCTCTTACAACTGTTCATGCAATCCTGGATATGAATTGGGCAATGATAACTTTACTTGCAATGGTAAAGATAACATTTCAAATTCATATCAATCTCTAAATTAGCAATGGAGAATAACATTTATAATTCCTATTTTTGTTTACTAATTGGCGATTTGTTGTTAATTTTTTTGTAGTTTCATTTACACTCTTTCAGTTAACATCCAATTTTACCTTTTTAGTCTTTAAAAGAGTGGAGATACAAATAATTCTTGCGAATTCAAGAAGAAAAAGCACATTCATGTAGACCTTTAGAAAACTTTGTTATGCTATGGGTGAACACATGTTGTTTTTTTTCCCTAGATACTGACGAATGCTCTGCAATGCCATCAGTCTGTGATTTTGAAAATGGAGTGTGTATGAACTTGGCTGGTTCTTACAACTGTTCATGCAATCCTGGATATGAATTGGGCAATGATGACTTTACTTGCAATGGTAAGGATAACATTTCAAATTAATATAACATTTTAGTGACATCTTTCAAAATATATTGATCCATTATGCTCTGAATTACGTGTTTTTACATAATCATCAAGTTCAACAGACTGTAGTTTTGATTTCACACTTTCAATTAACATCAAATGTTACCTTTTAACTCTATGAACGAGTGGAGATACAAATAATTTTTTCGAATTCAACAGGAAAAAGCACATTCATCTTGACCTTTAGAAAACTCTTTTTTGCTAAGGGTGAACACATGTTTTTTTTCCTAGATACTGACGAATGCTCTGTAATTCCATCAGTCTGTGATTCTGATAATGGAGTGTGTATGAACTCGGCCGGCTCTTACAACTGTTCATGCAATCCTGGATATGAATTGGGCAATGATAACTTTACTTGCAATGGTAAGGATAACATTTCAAATTAATATAACATTTTAGTGACATCTTTCAAAATATATTGATCCATTATGCTCTGAATTACGTGTTTTTACATAATCATCAAGTCCAACAGACACTCAAAAATTTAAATCTGTTTCTGTTTCAGACAGTACACTGTGCCATTAATAATATCAATTTAATCTGAGATAGACATTTAACTCTCTAAAATAACAATGGAAAAAAACATTTATAACCCCTATTTTTATGTACCAATTGGCAGTTTTTTGTTGATTTTAAGTAGTTTTCATGTTAATGCACACTTTCAAATAATATCCAATTTAACGTTTTACTCTATGAGAGTTGAGATACAAATAATTCTTGCGAATTCAAGAAGATAAAGTAGATTCATCTAGAACTTTAGAGAGCTCTTTGATGCTATGGGTGTACATATGTTTGTTTTTCCTAGATACTGACGAATGCTCTGCAATTCCATCAGTCTGTGATTCTGATAATGGAGTGTGTATGAACTCGGCCGGCTCTTACAACTGTTTATGCAATCCTGGATATGAATTGGGCAATGATAACTTTACTTGCAATGGTAAGGATAACATTTCAAATGAATATTTCACATTTTAGTGACATCTTTTAAAATCATTTAATCCAGGATGTTCTAAATACAAGTTTTACATGATTATCAAGTCCAACAGACACACAAATATTTCAATCTGTTTCTGACTCAAACAGTACACTGTGCTTTTAATAATATCTATGTAATCTGAGATAGACATTTAACTCTCTCAATTAACAATGGAGAAAAACATTGATAACCCCTATTTTTGTGTACCAATTAGCAGTTTCTTGTTGATTTTTAGTAGTTTTCGTGTTAATACACACTTTCAAATAACATTCAATTTAACTTTTTACTCTATGAGAGTGGAGATACAAATAATTCTTGCGAATTCAAGAAGAAAAAGGAGATTCATCTAGACCTTTAGAAAACTTTTTTATGCTCTGGGTGAACACATGTTTTTTCTCTTCCCTAGATACTGACGAATGCTCTGCAATGCCATCAGTCTGTGATTCTGAAAATGGAGTGTGTATCAACTTGGCTGGTTCTTACAACTGTTCATGCAATCCTGGATATGAATTGGGCAATGATGACTTTACTTGCAATGGTAAGGATAACATTTCAAATTAATATAACATTTTAGTGACATCTTTCAAAATATATTGATCCATTATGCTCTGAATTACGTGTTTTTACATAATCATCAAGTCCAACATTCTGTAGTTTTTATTTCACACTTTCAATTAACATTAAATGTTACCTTTTAACTCTTTGAATGAGTGGAGATAAAAATAATTTTTTCGAATTCAAAAAGAAAAAGCACATTCATCTTGACCTTTAAAAAACTCTTTCTGACGGGTTCTCCTACGTGGAGTGGTGGAAGATCTGGACCCGCATGTCGATCATGCGTTTCTTTTCATCTTGCTTTGTCGATTCAAGAGATGATCAGTGCCGGTAGATTCTCTTGAAAGATAATGCATAAAGCAAAAGCTTGAATTCTGAGATTTAATTTTTTTGTATCTGGTAGGGGTTCATCTCATTCCTCATCCCCTTAAAACAGTTTTTGATTTTCTAGTAAGAGCTGGAAAAGGATTTTAAAAATGCTACATTTTTATGCCAGAAACGAAGTAGCCTGAGGCAGTAAGAGTGGAGCAATCTGTTGGTTTTCTCATTCTGCATAATTATTTTGACAACATTAGCAGCATTTTCTATCCCACTTATTTCAACTTATTTATTTCTCATTGATGTGCCATGTATTAATAGTAGTAGTCTATACATATTCATGGGGATTCATTTTCATTACATACAGAAACATGCACACCTTCTTTGTGATTGTATCTGGTAAGTGCTCATCGTAAGTTTTATCCTCTGAAAAAACAGTTTTGTATTGTCTAGTGAGAGCTGGAACCAGATTTTACATACGCAACATTTTTATATCTTATATAATCTTGCTTACAGATGATGAGAAACCAGTCATCAATGAATGCCCAAGTGATCAGAATGCCACCACAGACAGCGGTGATGCTACAGCTGTAGTAACCTGGACGCCACCTACAGCAACAGATAACTCTGGTATTCATACACTGACGTCCACTCACAATTCTGGGGAAAACTTTACAATCGGAAACAACACAGTAACCTACAACGCAATCGATGATGCAGGAAATACAGAAACATGCACCTTCTTTGTAATTGTATCTGGTAAGTGCTCGTCTAATGCTTTATCCCCTGAAAAACAGTTTTCTATCCTTTAGTGAGAGCTGGAACCAGATTTCTGAAATGCTACATTTTGATGCAGGTTGTCCGTCCGTTTGTCCGTCCTTCCGTTTGTCCATCTGTATGTCCTGTTCTCATGATCAGAAATTCTCAAGAAACAATTGATGGATTCTAGCCAAACTTGGGTCATTTATGAATCTTGCAGAGGTTATGAAGTGAATACATTTTGGGGTCATGAGGCCAAATGTCAAAGGTCATGGGGCTCATTATGTATGCAAAAATAGCCTTTGAACACATTAGTTTTCAAACCTACAGATGGATTATTTTCAAACTTGAGTTTTTAAAATTACTTCTGATTTGGTTTGTACGATCGCTCTAACAGCGTAGTAGTAGTAGTAGTAGTATTCGTTGCCATATTGCCTATGTAAGCAGCTTTGAGAATGTGTCACACTTAATATATGTCATTTCCAAAGCCACACAGCAACTGATAATTAAGTAAACTAAGCGTAGAAATTTTGAATACAGGTATTTAGTTCTGTATTAATACATATTACATTTAATTTTTTCATCAGGAACAACTTCAGGATCAACACCTGAAACAACACCTGAAAGTACAACAACTACAACACCTGGAACAACACAAATGCCAAACAGCAATTGATAACCATGTACAAATATGCGCATAAATCTTGAATAAATCTGTATAGGTTCTTTAGTATCGAGTATAACATTTATTTTTATCTCTCAGGAAAAATACCGGAAACCACACCAACCACTCCTCCACCAAAACTCTATTTCTCATATAGAGATTCTATCCAGCAAACAGTTTTCCAGACAGCTGCACTCGATTTCATGACTGTGGAAATAGAAACTGGAATACCTATAGGCGAGAATTCATTGTACTCCTTCGTGACGGTAAGCTCAACTTCTCATTCCTCTTCAATCAAGCCTTGTTCGAATATGAAGCGGTTGTGATGACGCATGTAAAGTGTGACCCGCGCTTTAAATTTATGTGAAGTCTGACTCAGGGCTAAGTAAATTCCTTCATGACCATTGTTGTCATTCTTTTACAGGTTACAGTATATATTTTTTTACGCAGCAATTTCTTTTGCACGTGTTACCTCACCATATATGAGAGAGTCTTTACTTGGTAATGTAAATACGTTATGTTGATCGCTGTGTCAGTACATATAATATGATTCGAAAAGAAATCTTCAACAAAGTTATTATGTGAGTGAATATGAGATGTCAAGAGAATATTGATTGTCAAGGTGTCATCTTGTCTCCCGAAAAGAGATTGAGCATTTATGTCATTTGTGCATGTACTTGCATTGTTTAGACAAAAATTAAAGTAATTTCGGGTCTGTTGGTGATAATGATTAAAATGAATAAACTATCTCATGAATATAATAATATTGATTACTATTTGAAATGGAACACAAATTAATTCCTATCCTTTGACTTTGAGCATAAATTGTCTCGAAACAGATTCTTCCTAGAAATAATACCTCCGGTTTGGTAGTTCTTTTTCTTCTCCTTTTTTTTTTTTTGGGGGGGGGGGGATAAGTTTTATTTGCAATTCACATTGTCACAAAAGATAATCTCAAAATAAAAAATAAATATTTTGTTCTTCAATGATACAGAGACATGATTGAATGAAATGGAACATCTCATAAAATAACATTCAGTGAGATTTCAATTATTCTATACAGATACTATTCCATTTTTTGTTTATGGAATTCAAAACGGTTGAGTTTAAAGGATATTATGCGTTCTGTTTTTTTTTAATTGTATTCCAGAAATTTAGAAGGATTTGAATAAAGGAACGATGTCTTGACATTTACATGAAAAGATAACATATTTGCCATATAATTAAGCATAGTGTTTACCAGATAAAAGTGTTCTCCTACTAATGTTCCAAAGTAAATTTCTATACATGATAATCTAATGAGTCTGATCTTTTTAGAAATCAGCCAACTGTACAGATCATTCCAGAATCTTGAGACAAAAAGGCATTTAAAAAATAAATGAATTATTATTTGTTCATTTTGATTACAAATTTTATATTCTGATCAAAAATTCCGATTTTATACAAAAAGTAATTTGTAGCAATTTTCCTATGAATACAGTTGAATTGAAAATTTCTAATTTTGTTATCTATTAAAAGGAGACCTCCATATTTCGTAGACTGATAAATGTAGTGACAGATCATTTTTTTATTTGAGTTGTTGATCTGTTTCTGACAAAGCAATAGTATAACTGCCTATAAAGGTAGAGTAACAACGTTTAGAAACATTTTTTGTGCTTAATTAAGGAAATTGTGTAATCGATCATCATGTGGTTATAGATTGGCTCCTTATTTCCTTTTTCCATTCATTTGGGATAGCAGATATAAGTGAATTATATAGTGCGTCCCAGAAAAAAACGAGAATCATTGATGTTTTATCATAACTTAATCACAATTGCAATAGTATATTTGTAAAGTGCTTAGAGACATTTGTATTAATCGCTATATAAAAATTAAATATTATTATTATTATTATTACAATTAATAAATGACACATATTTGTAAAGCTTAATTCCATGCATCAAGTCGTTCCTCTTCTTTGTGCATTGCTGATCGTCAACAAAACAGAGTTTGTTGCTACGGCAGGCAGGTAGTGAAAACGAACTCGTTTAATCAAATTATGGAAATGCAAGCACTACTTTTAAACAAACAGAACTTTGTTATTCCTGGCTCATTTTCCCTGATTGAGGCGTCGTATGAAAGGGCAGAAATTGAGCTTTCTAGAAATTTGATTTTCTCCTTGAAATTGAGATACCGCCCGCCAAATGACTTTTTGGTTTCCTCTCTTCAAATTGTTGTTAATCACTCATGCATGAAATATTCATCATATGAGCTGCATCAAATGAAAGAAGAGGATCTAAGCTTTACAAATATGTGTCATTTATTAATTATAATTGTGATTATATTATGATAAAACATTGATGATGATTCTCGGTTTAGTTTTTTCTGGGACGCACTGTATATTCTTTTTCTTTTCTTCTTGTATTCGCTGGTTGTTTTCAAAGTTAAAGTATAAATCAGAATCATTGCTGAACTTGAATGATTATTAAGAGTATATACAGCTCGGAGAGTATGTATCAACAAGTTATCCCAAAATATCCACATATTTTTAAAGATATTGAGAAGCTGAGCTTTGTGTATTTTAGAATAATCATTGCCAAAGTTATAAAGGGGCTTGATGAAAATACCTAGGTGCATAATTGAAAGGTTTAATATTGCGCTTTATTAATTGAGCTTCCCTTTATATTGTCCGATTTCTGTTCATTTTTGTGTTTTACTTTAATGAGTTCGAGACGTGAAGCTTCAGTATGTACTGTATTTGCTGCTATATTATTTGATTTTGTAGTACCGACCATTATTATCATTATTATTATTATTTATATACTGCGCTTTTCCCAGAGCGGCCCAAAGCGGTTACAACAAGAAGAATCCTACAACAAAAATGAGAATGAAAACTTACAGAATCCTAAACATCTGGATTACAAAAAAGAAATGTTTTAACCCTTACTGTACTGGGCTATTTTTAGCACCACGTGACCCCCCCCCCCCCCCCCCCCCCCCTATGATCTCGGCCGTCGAAAGTCTGATGAACGCGAAAATTTGCATGTTTGTAGATATTTACATAAGGGACAAGATGGTATAATTAGTTTTTTCCTAATATGCAAATTTTGGTCGTTACAGCCTAATCATGCAAAATGCAAATTTTATGCATTTTATAGAAAACTCTACATATTTGTCTGTAGACTTGTGAAGAATGTTGAAAATGTATTGAATAAATGTTTCCTTCATCTCAAATTCATGAGGTTTTTATGATATTTGAAAATGCATAGGTTAATTTGCGTAAATTTGCATAAATTGTAGCATATTTTTTATGACATGTGCATACTAATTGTTATGTAACACATTACAGGTATATACAATTGCAACGAAAATTGTATCAAAATGTGCGTAAGACTTGAGGGGAAAAATTCATGAAACGAGAATCCAAAATTCCAAGTGGTTGCAGCGCAATCTCCGAAAATGTCAAGGGGGGGCCTCCCAGGCCCCCCCCCCCCAGTACAGTTAGGGTTAAGTCCCTTTTTGAATGAAGAGACAGATGGTGATTGCCTGAGTATTAAAGGTAGTCTATTCCAATATTTAGATGCATTTATAGTGAAAGTCTCCAGCTAGTATATATATCTCCACATCTCCAGCTAGTTTCCGTGTGATGTTTTATGTAAGACGGAGTGGGTCACTGGAGGCTCGTAGATGCCTGTGAGGGGTGTAGGGTCAAACAATCACATAGGTATTAAGGGGCCTTTTAATTCAGTGATTTATAAACTAAAACAAGTAATTTAAAAACGATGCGATGTCTTACAGGAAGCCATTGTAACGAGTCAAGGAGTGGTGTAGGGGAGTGAGATCTCGTAGCCTGGTAAATAAGCCGGGCTGCACAATTTTCAAGTCGTTGGATAGAATCTAATTGAGTAACAGGGATAGTGGAAAGAAATCCATTGCAGTCATTTAAACAAGACAGAACTAGAGAACAAATAGCGTTGTTTCAGGCGGATTGATTATGTATCTTCTAATTCGAGAAACGTTTCTTAAATGAAAAGTTGCAATAGTACATATTTGAGAGACGCGATCTGACATTGACATTTCTCTATCGAAGAGTACACTTAGATTCTTAACAATGACTGAAGGGCTCATGAATACATCACCAACTGTTAACTTAAGATCTGGTAGATTACGTAAACTGTGAGGAGAGGCTACTACAAAGAATTCTGTCTTCGAGTCATTCAACTTCAATTTATTAACTAACATCCAATTTCCAATATCTGAAATGCAATATCTGAAATGCAATATGTCTTTCATTTTTTTGTTGTTGATAATTTCAGGCCACAACAACAGGAGTTATCCAGTTTTCTAAGCAACGTCCTACAAGAATGATGCTCACTAAATTCACAAATCCTTCAAGATTCGAGTTAATAGATCTATACGTATCAGATCCTGCTGTTGCCGTGTTTGGGGCACCTGTCAACGCTTATATTGGCAGCCCGAGTTTATATCATGAGGTATGTATGCAGCCCGAGTATATATCATGAGGTATGTATGCGGCCCGAGTATAAATCATGAGATATGTATGCAGCCCAAGTATATATCATGAGGTATGTATGCGGCACGAGCAAATATCATGAGGTATGTATGCAGCACGAGTATATATCATGAGGTATGTATGCGGCACGAGCAAATATCATGAGGTATGTATGCAGCACAAGTATATATCATGAGGTATGTATGCAGCCCGAGTATATATATCATGAGGTATGTATGCAGCTCGAGTATATATCATGAGGTATGTATGCGGCACAAGCAAATATCATGAGGTATGTATGCAGCTCGAGTATATATCATGAGGTATGTACATGTATGCAGCCCGAGTATATATCATGAGGTATTTATGCGGCACGAGCAAATATCATGAGGTATGTATGCAGCACAAATATTAATCATGAGGTATGTATGCGGCACAAGCATATATAATGAGGTATGTATGCAGCCTAGCTATATCATGAGGTATGTATGCAGCAAGATTATATATATTTAGGTATATATGCAGCACAAATTGTTATCATGAGGTATGTATGCGGCACAAGCATATATTATGAGGTATGTATGCGGCACGAGCATATATTATGAGGTATTTATGCAGCCTGAGTATATATCATGAGGTATATATGCAGCACTATTATATATATTTAGGTATGTATGCAACACGAATATATATTATCAGGTATGCATGCAGTCTGAGTATTTATCATGAGGTATGTATACATGCAGCCCGAATATATCAAATATACAAAATGTTGAGTACCAACAAATTACCAATGGTAATGATACCTAATTGATTCAATTTTATGTATGACATTATTGAAACAAAATTGAGAGTTTTATTTTTTCTTTCCGCTTCGGATCCTAATTAGTTTTTTTGTTTTTGTATTAAGTAAATTGGAGATCCTGTACAAAATCTTAACATTACTGAGGCAGCATATATATTGCTAGATATTTAGAAAGCTTGTTTATAAACATTTATTGGCATAAATTATACCTATTTTCAGGTGGAGCAAAGTGTGATTGAAAAAAACCTAGTCTGTTTGTTAACGTAAGTTGTCATGTTTTTCAAGGTGTTCGAAAGCAGCACCGATGCAGTATTTTTCTCAGCCCTGAGGAACAGACTGAGAACATTAGAGGCAAGTCCATGGGGCGCGGATAACAATGACGTCATTAATACGCTTAGCACTGCTGTGATGTTTACATGGAAGGACTTTCAACCTCACGGTTCAATTTCTGGGGAAGAGGTATGATAATTCGATCATGAGTCAAACTTAATGTTACAAATTCCATGCAAAGTCCATACAAAGGTTTAAGTTCATACAAGTTGATCTTTTTTTTAATAATAATATTAATCTGTGTTTATATAGCGCTCAATTCATTGATCCAACGAAGTGCCTAAGCGCTTTACAGATATATTATTACCCCGGTCATCGGATTCAGGCTTACCCACACACAATGTATGCATATTTTCCACTCCCTTGGGAGCATTCCAGCCAGTTGCCATTTTACAAGCGCACACTTGCTCATTCAACCATATGGACTTTCGCATCCTACCGGGTACCCATTTAACACCTGGGTGGAGAGTAGCAAGTGCATGTAAATATCTTGCCAAAGGATATTACTGCCGTGTCGGGATTCGAACCCTCGACCTTCGCATCTCGAGTCAAGCGCCTTAAACCACTCGACCACGACACTCCCACTACACTCCATTTTTCTGAAACAACTTTTTATCTTACACATATCACATCTGTGTTATTGCGTCAAATACGTTTACCGGTAAATAGAATGTAGGTGACATTGAGAAAAATGGATTTTTATTTATTGACCCAATGACCTATTTTTCTCTCTCTATTCTGGCTACTTCCTTCCAATTCACTCGGCATTGCAGGTGGCAACGTACCAGGCAATAGTATTTACTAACGGAGCAAGAACAGGCATACTGATGTTCTATGAGCAAGGTAGTTTCAGCTGGGATCCCCAATCGAAGGCGGTTCCAGTTAGGATTGGTTACAATTCTAAGTATACGTGGGCGAACCGGTTACTAGAATCCGATCTTAACGCAAGCTACAAACCAGACCAGTCTATTGGATCACAGTCAGGGACTCAGGTATATACATCAATTATATGATATTGAAAGGCCTTCAGTCGGTCCAGGGTAAATCTTACTAGCTGATAAGCATATTTATTAAAGCTCACAAAAGAGGGTCATTCAATATTATCATTATCATTGTATGGAATCTAGTTTCTCAATTTTGCCCATCACATTCCTCTGTTTTTGTATTGACATTAAAACCAGAGGGCAAAATATATTTTGGCCTAGCTTATATAGGTTTTGTGCACGTGCATCAATTGGATTTGATTTGATATCTATATCTATTTTATACTCAATATACATCAACATACTTACCGTTACAATCTTATGATTTTACATGTATGGTAATGACATTTTATATACAGAAAATGGTTTGCCATAAACATAAGTTTAAAGTGACCCTTGATTTGGTTTGATTTGATTTGATTTCTGCATTTTTTCCTTTTTTTCATCATACATTTTCATGAACATAATATGGTTTGATACAATATTTTAAATGCATATAATTGTATATAGATAATAAACAAAATTAAACAAATATATTGAATGCATAATTAACATACCGGTACATTAGATGCAGGAGGGCTACAGAAATATGCAAAGTAGCTTGACGTGCCCGCAGCCCTCAACTTGGATACAACAACAAAAAAAAAAAAAAAGAGTGACTTGCAGAGAAGAAAAGAAGAGGGGAGAGAAGGAGCGTTGGTAATAATACAATAAATCTCATACATCTGCTGATTGAATGTAGGTTCATTCATGGATGGATAAACGATGCTAGGTCATGGACGATTACACATCATTGTTGAATGTACAGTCAATGTACACACGAACATGAATACAGTAGAATTACACACGACAGGCCTATGGCTATGCTTCATATTTCTGTATATCATAGCCCACAGCTATTAAAGTTAGTATGCATAGGACCTTACAGGGGCGGATCCAGGTTTTGCCGATAGGGGGGCCTAAAATGTGAAAATCGCGCCGACCAATATCTCGCTCAGTGGGGGGGGGGGGGGGGGGGGGGGGGGGGGGGGGGGAGTCATCATAATTTTTTTGGGGGTATTTGACCTCGAAAATGTGATAATCGAGCCTACCAATTTTTCCGCTCAGTGGAGGGGGGGGGGGGGGGGGGGTAGTATGCATAATTTATTTTTTGTATGTTACCCAGAATTTTTTTTATCTTTTCTTTTAGTAACAAAAAAAGCCAGGGGCCCCCCCCCCCCGTGGATCCGCGCCTGGGACCTTATGTTTCTCATTTTATACCTTCCCCCTTAAAAAACAATTAAAATATTGTGGCTGTTTTTTGTTTTATTGATTTGCGGGGACAGGGGTTGTTTAATTTGTTTTTGTCTCTTTTTGTTGGTGCCAATTAAAATCGTAATATCTGAATGAGCCTGTATACCAGGCCTTCTCAACTAGTTTATTAGAAGCGCCAAAACAAAAATTTATTGAGGTTGAAGTGCCAACCTGTATGTTTGGTGACTGTGTGGCGAGGGAGCGTAGCGACCGAGCCGATACCGGGTGGGGTCCAGGGGGCAAAGCCCCCGCAAGCTAGTGGGTTTTAGGGGTTTTTTTAAGGCCCAGATGTGGCATTTCTAAAACCTTTTTGTTCCATAAAACATCAATCATAATTTCATATTGATGTGAGATAATTAATACAATTCCTGGCTAAAATCTACACTTGAAGTTAATTTATATGTAGTTATTTTGGTGCAATAAACACAGAAAATGTCAAAATTAAGTGAAAATCACAAACAAAATGGCTTGCTTACACTTTGGGCTCAACTTCGACTGCAACTTTTTGATTTTGCTGAGTTTTTTTATTTTAAGATTTAAATTTTTAATTTTTAATTTTAATTTATTTTTTATTAGTTTTTTGGAACAGCCACGCGCCACTCTGACTGACCGCAAGCGCCACGAGTGGCGCGCGCACCGCCAGTTGAGAAGGCCTGCTGTATACATATCCAATTTCTTTCTCCTTTGTAACTGCAGGGAATACTGATTTACAGACTCGACAACAACCCAAGCACGTTCGTGAACTCAGGTCTGTTTTGCTCTAACTGGTACTTGGAAGACCAAGCCACCCTGTGGCCACCCTTGTGGATTCGACTTTTATTTACACCTCCATGTCCGTGTACTGTTTGGCAGGCCAGTGCTGATCAAAGATATCGTTTCTGCAATTACCTGTTTGACCAATCGGAGCTGTCTGTGCAAAATAGTATTTTCTTTGGTAAGTTTACACACGTCCTCGAGTTTACTGTCCATTTGCTATCAGAGGTGCAATTTTGTCGCATCGCTCACAAAAAACACTGGCATATTCAAGGGCAAGTTCACTCCAAAAATAACTTTCTTTCAATATTGCTACCAGAGGCGCAGTTTGACATCTCGTTACGTCACTCGCACATAACACTTTGAAACCGGCGTATTCAAACTGTTTCAAACTACACCGATACATCGATAACGAATACAAGATTTTCAATTAAAACTTTAACTTAAATACACATTCATATAAGCATTGTTAGGCTTGGCCAACGTGTTTTTCGAGCTAGGTACCGAGCATCATTATTGTTATTATAATTATTGTTATTATTACTTTTACATTATTATTATTGAAATTGATATTCGGACCTAGAGGTACTATTATTATACATTGTCATTATTTTCACAATTTTTATTATTGTCGTTCAGTGTTATTATTATTATTGTTATTATCAGTATTTCTATCATTGATATTGATACTACTACTACTGAAACTATTGTCATAACTATTATTATCATAATTATTATTGCATGATCGGAACTACACTTTATCTTCATCGAGGTCTCTTCTTCCCATACTGCCAACAAAGCCGATGGCTGCCTTTCGGGGGTAGCTACCGATGTACGTACTTCTTTGGGCTTCTACCTGGCTACATAATCGACTTATGGTGGAGTTCTCATTATGAGGCGTATACCTACTCGTATCAACGGTGGCTTGGTAAGGACGAATCACACAGTTGTATTTTATATGATTTCAAAAGAAAGTCACCTCGTTCAGATATGAGGCGGTATTAATTACGTAAGCGTAAATAAGCTTTGCATTTTGTCGCTCAATGAATGCGTGCATACCGTAGTTGTAGATAAATATTTCCAGGTTGTTAAAAATACAAAGATTTTTTTTAATTTTTTTTTAAATGCATTAACATACCTGGGTTACCTCTTCATATCTGGACCATCCGTGCTCATGCTATGTTAGTGATGATAATAGTAGTAATGGAATTAGAAAAATACTGTACTACTACTATTTTTACCCATGTATATTGTTTTCAGAGACATTATATTTGATAAGAACAATGTACAGTAGGAACACAACGAAACACAATGATTTGATGAATAATATGTGTTGAAAGGAATATGCAGTTCTGATCAAGATTTAACTTTTTTGCTCAACTAGCAAATGATGTGCTCCCAAGGTATCACTGCTGCCAAATAGCTGGTGGAGATTTCTGTGATTTGTACGAGGAAAGACGCCCTCCTTCCACATGCTCACGATATAGACCTCCGCGATCTGGTAAGCTTTTTATGCCTCCGTTACGAAGTAGCCGGAGGCATTATGTTTTCGGGTTGTCCGTCCGTCCGTCCGTCTGTACGTACGTACGTACGTCCCGTTCTCGTGATCGCGTTATCTGAGGAACCGATTGATGGATTCCTGCCAAACTTTGGTCATGTATGTATCTTGCAGAGTCAAAGAACTGATAAGATTTTGGGGTCATGAGGTTAAAGGTCAAAGGTCACATGGCTCATTATGTATGCAAAAACAGCTCGTGATCGCGTTATCTGAAGAACCGATTGATGGATTCCTGCCAAACTTTGTTCATGTATGTATCTTGCAGAGTCAAAGAACTGATAAGATTTTGGGGTCATGAGGTTAAAGGTCAAAGGTCACAGGGCTCATTATGTATGCAAAAACAGCTCGTGATCGCGTTATCTGAAGAACCGATTGATGGATTCCTGCCAAACTTTGGTCATGTATGTATCTTGCAGAGTCAAAGAACTGATTAGATTTTGGGGTCATGAGGTTAAAGGTCAAAGGTCACAGGGCTCATTATGTATGCAAAAACAGCTTGTGATCGCGTTATCTCAAGAACCGAGTGATGGATTGCTGCCAAACTTAAGTCATGTATGTTACTTGCAAAACCAATGAAGTGATTAGATTTTGGGGTCACGAGGTCAAAGGTCAAAGGCCACAGCGCACATTATGTATGCAAAAACAGCTCGTGATTGCGTTATCTCAAGAACCGATTGATCGATTGCTGCTAAACTTAGATCATGTATGTTACTTGCAGAGCAGATGAACTGATTAGATTTTGGGGTCACGAGGTCAAAGGTCAAAGGCCACAACGCACATTATGTATGCAAAAACAGCTCGTGATCGCGTTCTCAAGAACTGATTGATGGATTCCTGCCAAAACTAGGTCATGTATGTTACTTGCAGAGCCAATGAACTGAGTAGATTCTTGGTTCATAAGGTCAAAGGTCAAAGGTCATGGGCTCATTATGTATGCAGAAATAGCTTGTGAACACATTCTCATTAGAACTGACAGATGGATTACTATTTAACTCAGGACATCTTGCAGAGCCAATGAACTGAGTAGATTTTAGGGTCATGAGGTCAAAGATCAAAGGGTCATTTATGTATATGAGAAATTGCTTGTAATCACGATATTCTGAGAACCTGTTAATGGATTACAATTGAACTTGAATTCGAAAAATGTGTTCTGTTTTGGTTTGTAAAATTGCTCTATGACGGAGGCATCATTTTCGACTGCGCGCAGTCGAATTCCATCTAGTTTTAATTTTATTTCATATGTCTTATGTTGACAATAATTGGTAAGTAAGCTTCATGGTAAACAAAATTTCTAAAGTGTATGAAAATAAGAGGTGCACAAAATTCACCAATTCAAGCATCTACAAAACAGCCATAAAACAGGATTTTTACGCCAAAATAAACAACCAGTCTATCTCAGGGATTGCCATAATAGTCATAAATGGCAAGAAAATAGCTAGAAAACGGCTAGAATGCAAGGACAAAATACCGATTGGCGAGAACAACTGATTTTAGCTTACTATCTTTGTCATTTACATATCTGAAAATCTGATCAGATATAGTCTCGGCAATATAACATCGTAATTGTGGTGTTTTTTTTCCGTATAACGTTGTAAATGTTGAGGTGTTGCTATCTGGATGATGATTCAATGGTTCAATAATTCAATAAAGCAGATGATGAATATTTTCATTTGTTCTATCCGGACTTGCTCAGGCTGTTTATACACCTTTCATCAACTTGAGTGCGGATAGATAGTATATAATGAACACAATTGTATCAGTTATATTAATGTTGCATGAGATGTCATTTGCCTGATGTGGGACCATGGCAGCAATTGCCACGGTTGTTTACGTGGCATGACCATAATGAGAGATCATAGAAGATAGGAACGTAAAATGAATAGTGCAGTCACTATTGACTGAGTTGATTAGATGAAAGGGAGTCACTTGTCAGTTTCCATGTGCAGAAGGCCATAATTCACTGACATCAGATTTGGTGGATACAAATCATCAACGTGTTTACAGGTATTAGGTCTGCACACAGCCAACCCGTAGGCCAATCAAGAAATATACCCCCTCGTCTCAGAGATTTCTGGGTGTGGGAAAAGTGATATAATGACTTTACCATGTGGGGGAATGGGTGGAGAACGCAGTACGTTACACAAAGGCCTGCTTGTCATAAAACTGAAGGCTAATTCTGGTGACTGACAGCACCTCTTATTGGGTAACACCCGAATGGTGTTGAATTCTCCTTGTCTTTAACATGTATGATTAATAACCAGGTCAAAAAGAAACGTCAGGTGTTATGGGCATTAATAATAATCAGTGATGATGATGATGATGATTGTATAAGAATTACTGCAAGATTGCTTCTATCCTTGTCATATGAACAGCATGGTCCTGGGGCGACCCCCACATCAACACATTGGATGGAAGAATGTATTCTTTCAATGGTCTTGGGGAATACACTATGTTGGAATACAACAATAACGATACATTCGTTCTACAGGCCAGGACTGGCAGAGCCTTCAACAATAGCGAGCCTGTCGAAACAGGAACTGTTTTCACCGGTTTCGCTGCTACACAGGGCATTACA
This sequence comes from Strongylocentrotus droebachiensis, assembly GCA_035222895.1. Lineage (NCBI taxonomy): Eukaryota > Metazoa > Echinodermata > Echinoidea > Camarodonta > Strongylocentrotidae > Strongylocentrotus > Strongylocentrotus droebachiensis. The sequence goes on along the minus strand of JAVYIG010003395.1, from coordinate 94,085 downwards.
GTGGTAAATCTTGGTTAACACTTGTTCAGAGAATGCAGCGGTAAACTGCGTTGTTTTTTTTAAATTTTTTTTATGATGATGTATGCTTCATGTTTCTGTATCGTAATAACTTAAAGCTCGAGTGAGTGCACGTAGGATTTTTGTTACCTACAGATGCCATTCATTTAAACTTTCAGACAAAACGCTGCGGGTTACTGTGTCATATCTGAACAAGCTTTTAAGGTTAAACCTGTATATAAAGACTGCTAGATAGAAACAACAAAAGTGGTATTTGTAGACAGGTGATCTTTTTTGACAGGTTTCTTTTATGTATTTCAAAGAAAAATCAGTAGAAACTTTATAAACATACACCTCATCAAGCGAGACTAGAATTGCAGTCTCTGTAGACCGGTGGTCCTTATTGAAACAGAAATCAGTGGAAACTTCATAACCACGAGAGGGAGACAATGAATTTTCGCTATCGCCAATATACTTCCAAATGTACGTAGACTAACTCTTGGGCGTAATTTTGATCCAGTTCCAGGAGATCTTACTTCTGGTGTACGGTGGCGAGTGCGAAGTCCACGTAATATGCATGAGCATTGTGTGCAAGCACGTGTCGAAAAGTTGCTTTCTGATTCCGTATTTTTTATTACGGCAGTAACGAAAAACAAGAGAAAGATACTCCAAATCATATCGATGACCAGATTAAATAAAACAATGGAAGGCCATTCTCTTAATTTAAGAATACACATACCCTACCGAATCGTAGTATGTCCGTTAGTCCTCCATTGAGCCAAGGAACCCTAGCTATAGTTTAGTCCCTTCTGTTTTAGCACTTGCCAATGAACACAACCCAAAAAAAATGACGTTATTTTTTCCAAGCTTCTACTTGATCTTGCCCATCAAACATCCAAATATCTTTTTGTTGGTATGTCAAACAATACTTTCATACTTTTTTGGTAATGACCTATTCTTAGAATCCTGTGATAAATAATTCTTGTTAATGTCGGAAAATGTACACTTCATTTTTAAATTTGTTCTTATTTATTTTTGGGGTAATACGTGTGTGCATGCTGAATGTGTTCTCTTGCTTTAATAAACAGGTGGAGTTTTCCCTAAATGACAACAGAACTGTCATGAGGATTCTCGTTAACAGAACCGACGAGATTACCGACTTGACCGAGTTAGAAGGAGGTGAGAGAGGTGCAATCCAATTCACTTTTATACGTGTCTCCTTGCAAACAAAGATTGTTTTATTGCACGCTTGTGAAACAACGAAATGTTGGGTGTCATGTGATATCTTCTCGGGCAATAGGATGGTCTCTAACAAAAACCCTATTTTATATAACAGAATAATTGATGGGTGGTACCCTTAACCATTCCAAAGGCGAGGGGGGGGGTCATAAATATTATCAGTATTGTTATTTTGGCCAAGTCTGTTATCATTCTTGTTTAAGGTCATTTGGGCACCCCTTCTATCTTAAAAAAAATCCTTGTCTAGGAAAAGCACAAAGGGATTCATTATTGGAGTTAGACAAGTATAAATATTATTATCACTATTATCATAAATAGTAGTAGTAGTGGTAGCATCAGTAGAATTAGTAGTACTTCTACTACTACTGCTACTTATATTATTATTACTTTTATAATTTGTATTATTAGTAGTAGTAGTAGTAATAGTAACATAGTTTTTTTTGTGTGTTTATCAAAAATAAGAAAAAAATAATATTTTGGGTTTAAATAGCTTAAACATATCAAATCACATTATAAGAATTAAATTTTTTCACTACTACTACTGCTACTTATATTATTATTACTTTTATAATTTGTATTATTAGTAGTAGTAGTAGTAATAGTAACATAGTTTTTTTTATGTGTTTATCAAAAATAAGAAAAAAATAATATTTTGGGTTTAAATAGCTTAAACATATCAAATCACATTATAAGAATTAAATTTTGTCATTATACTCGCTCCATTATTCTCTCCGTCGTGACAAAGACGGCTATGCCTCTGCAGATTCTTCGTTTTCTTTGACGCGTGAGAATGGAACCACTGCGGACGAAATCAAGGTCAATGCTTACTTTCAGGTTGGTGACACGCCCGCTACATCTTTCACCGTGACCTTTTCTAGCGGGTTTCTTCTCGCGACCGTCGAAGCACCGCCGGATTACGAAGAAGATGGACCTGGCAGAGGTCTTCTGGGTAAGTAGTCAGTTTTTTCACTCTAAAAACTAGAGCGTTTACACAGAGCTGTCGCCAAACCATTTTGAACTGGGTGTAGGGGGGAGGAGAACAATTTGTAGACATGCATAACAAGTCGACTGAAATTCTAGAATTTGACATTTTCGGATGGTAAAATATGCCAACAGCCTATAAAATTGTTGTATTTTCGCAGACAGTAACATTCTAATATGGGTGTCGTGCCTGGTCATGTGATAAATGAAGGAGCTGTTCGCATATAACAGGTGATGGGTGATGCACTTGGCTATTGAAGTTTCTTACAATCATGTTTATCTAACTTTATCTAATGCTGAATCCCAAACCAATGTTGCACGAAGCATGTTAAAAGTGTTGCATTCGAGTTTGAGAACGATGTCACTCCTAATGCCCTAGGTCTTTTGTTCACACATAATAATATACTCATCCGCTGGCGATGCATTCTAGTAACAGGTGAGTGAAATAATTATAAAAAGAGGCAAAAGACAAAAACGAAAGCATTCAATTTTATTAAATATTAAGAAAATTGTCAATTTCATTTCATTTCTCCAGGCAACTTGAATGGCGATAGTTCAGATGATTTCTTGCTCCGAGACGGCACCACTCTTGAGGATTCGCTAGCCACAAACCTCACGGACAAGGAGATATTTGGCTTTGGACAGTCATGTAAGTTGATCTTTAAGCCTCATGCAGGAGCGGTTAACCGCTGGAATTTTGTCAACATGTCAAATTGGCAACAGCGCAACAAACGTTGTTTGCGTATTCCAGATATAGTTATCAATCAGGAACTCCAGGGTAAATAAGCGAGGATAAAAACTTGTCATTTTGATAATTATTCATATGGTTATCATTACTAAAACGGGAGTTGAAAATCTGTCTTTCCTTAAAAAATGGTCTCTCATTATTCCTTTTTGCAAACCCCAGAATAAATGAACAAGGATTAATCCCTGTTGTCCTAACCATACTTTTTGTTAATCATTTATATGATTTCACCTTTAACCCTGTTGTCATATTATCATCATGGGTCCTACTACAATGGGTCAATGATCACCTCTCAAACTATTGCCAAAATAGTCCTGTATAACCTATCCCAAATCACCTTATTTCTTCATTGCAAACTCCAGGGCAAGTCAGCGAGGTCGAGTCCCTGTTCGAGTACAGCGAGAGGAACTGGACCTACTACAACCCCGCGAACTACACACCGATTTTCCTGAGTGATCTTCTGGCTCAAGACCCCGAGCGGACAGCTGCTGCAAAGGAGGCATGCGGTGACGATGAAATGTGCTTGTTTGACTACCTTGCCGTAAGCCCAGAACTGGGAGCTATGACAATGGAGGCCGGGAATACATTTGATGACAACCTTGCCAACCTAGGTATTGTTTTAAGCTTTGCCTTCCATTTCGTGTCATTCACATAATTTGCTGTATGCCACGGCAGGTTTTATTTTTATGTACTAAATAATGAATTGCACGTGGTAATAAATCAATTTTGTAGATTCACAAAACAAACGTCCAATGCGTATCCGTGTGTCGTACAAAGAAATATACAAATACAATGCAGTTATGCGCTTTTATAAACATTACAAAACAAAAACCTTCAAACGCGGTAAACTGCCATGTTTACAGCAGCCTATGGGATCGAGCTTCTAAGATTCGGGAATATCCCTCAGTAACGATAACTATAACCATTGAATAGCCAAGAAGGTATTTTATACAATAAATGTTGAGCTGAAGTCTTGGTTAACATGATTACAAAGATCTGTGAGCAGCAGGATGTTTAATATCCTTTTTACAAGTAGAACGATTTCTGTATAATTTGTTGCACGATGATATAATTTTCATAGTAGGCTATATAGTCCTACGTACGAAAAATGATGCCTCGTTGGTACCTGACAAAATTCGTAGGGGTCATCATTCATCGATTATCATCATCATCATTTATTGAAATCACCATGTTCCTTCTTACAAAGGATTTCTGACTTTCACGCCATGATAACACTCCTTCTCTCCACTTCTTCTTGTCTCAAGCATCCTCTTCATTTAGACCAACCTTTAATTCTGCTCTCTTTCTTCATCGCATCTGTGATAAATTTGGTTTTACCTTTCCATCTCATGCCTCTTCCACTTATGCCATCCACTTTCAGATCCCATGCTTTTTTGACAGGTTCATCATCATTTCTTCTCATCACATGACCCATCCATCTCAATCCACTTCTCTTTTCCATTTCTACCACTGTATCTTCCAGACCCAACCTTTCCATGTGACCATTGTGTCCTTTCTATTGGACGGTTTCACACCACATTCCATATAAATATTTTGGGAACATGCCATCATCTTTGGCTTACAGCAAGTTTCGGGGAGATCGTGGTGGTGGAGTTAGTAAAAAAAATTAAAGTGTCTACTTCTTATGTTATCTTTCTAATTCTTTCTCAGAAAATTTCCCGCCGAACGTAACTATGATCACTGATACCAACAATGTTCTTCAGGAAAAAGAGAAAGTACTATGTGTCACAGTTAACGAAACTGTTCAGCTGATGTTTACGGCTGAAGATCCTAATGACGGGGATATGGTCAATTTTACTTTAGCCGACTCTGTTCCAGATGGTGCAACTATCAGTTCTGGTAAATACAAAGTATTTTGAATAATTGGAAGGATAAGTAACTTAAGAGAATTTTTTTTTTTTTTTTTGTACACCAACTACGGGAGAGTTCTCCATAGCTATGTTACAATTGATCCACTGACCATTTCACAGATTTCATGGTAATCTCAAATTTCTAACGTTTTAAACTTTCTTATCAGTTTATTATTAGTCAGATTTATTGCACTTATTTGGCATTCTGTTTCTCTTATCTTCTGTTTTATGAACTTATTACAAAGGTTGGCCAGGTTGTCCTTTGAAGAAATACTGAACTAAAAAAAATATTGCCCCAGCATACTGTTTATTGCACAGTCCCATTTTATGGTCAACTTGCCCACAGTGCATAACCCAATGTCAAAATCCCACTTTGCAAGCAGAGGTCTCGATGCGAGAACCAATTAGATCGAGGAAGCAAGTTGGCTCAATCAGTAAAGCATCTGCCTGTAAAACCAAAGATCGTTGCTTCAAATCAAACCCAGGCGGGACGAATGAAGCCTGTGTTGTGAGTTAATTGGCAGGCTATGTTAAGTGTAAAACGCTCTGTTCCGTTCTTTGGATATGATGTTAAATGGGGGCACTGTGTAGAGGAAATATATAGTCACCACCTTTGCACATTAGGAACCAACTGTACATTTTGTATACCAGTGAACTGGCTCACCTGCACATCCCCAATCAGTTATACCAGGAGGAGAGACCAGAGGGTTACAGTGATCCAGTATGCTGTTCGCCTTCAAGGTATAGGTAACACCAGATACTTAATAATGATAGTAATAATTAACAGGGAAGCAGCGAATTACAGGACCATACTGCTACAGCTGACCAGAGATGGCGCCAGAGGGGATTTTACAGTATTGCTTCTAGTACAGTATGGTTGTAATTAACAACTGTCTCGTCTTATCTTTCAGATGGCTCTTTTGAGTGGACACCATCAAGTCTCAATGTATCAAGGATTGAGGTCATGGTCAGCGATGACCGAGGTGCGCAAACAGTAGTCTCCTTTAAGGTCAAGATCTGCGAATGCATGAACGAGGGAGTATGTGACTTCCAGACCCAAGCCGTAGGCCAGAATCTCAACGCTAATGGATACGCGGTAAGTTGATTGGTATTTGCAGATTATGTTAATTTTTAAGGTTGTCACATGCAATTGTAAATGTGAACAACAGCCATTTCAGGTATCAACAGATTTTTGATCCTTGTAAGTTCTTGGAAGGAGAGTCCCAAAGACGGCAATCAAATTGGTTCGCTTCAGTTTAGATAATGTTTAATGTTTCATTAATCTACTTAAAAACAGAAGTAACAAATCATTTGTTACACATGTAACATACAAATTTGAGGACTAAATAATGTAGGAACGTATACACTTATTTACATTTGTTAAACATTCAGGTTGTCACGTGCAATTGTACCGTTGGTTGGTCAGGTGACCATTGTGAGGTAGAATTTGACGCCTGCGCAGGGTCTCCATGCTACGAGGGGGTACTATGTATGGACAACCCCGCTGGGGTGACGCCTGACTTCCAGTGTGGTGACTGCCCGCCAGGCCTGCAGGGTGACGGAGAAACATGCTATGGTATGTTATACCAAGTCACTATAGCTTTGCTCTAATTTTGATACGGTGAACCAACTAAAACACAAATGACACCCTCCCCCCCCCCCCAAAAAAAAAAGATAATAATAATTAGAACATATGCCTGAAGCAAAATCAGAAAAGAGGGAGATAGAGGAAGATGAAGAGGAAGAAGAAAAGGAAAAAGAGGAGGAAACGGAAGAGAACGAAGAAGAGGAGGAAGAGGGGGAGGAGGAAATAGTAGTGGAAGAAGAAGACGAAGCAGAAGAATATGATAGCTAGTGACTGGACCTATGTAAGCATTCATTTCACTTTATAAGATGTCTAAACTTACATATTTTTATCGGAAAAAACAAATATTATATACATGTATTTCATTAGTCCACATTAGCGCCTTGAGCATTTAATTAAAAGGGATAATGGCGCTATATAAATCTCATGTATTATTATTATTATTATTAGCAACTCTCAACCTAATTGTTAAATGGGTACCTCTAAGGAGTACTAATTTGCCATTACGGCTGCCAGAGCTAAAGCCACCATCTAAACTTCTTTGGAAGCACATATAGATGGTGTTTCAATATCAATATGATAGGCGCTACTCAAGAACAGTTTATTATCATTATGACGATTTCTCCTTCGGATTTTAAGATGTCAACGAATGTGAAAGCAACACGACCAACGACTGTGAGCACACCTGTCACAACATCCTCTATGAATACTACTGTTCTTGCGACGATGGGTTTACTCTTTCTCTGGATACACATTCGTGTATAGGTAAGAATGCAGGAAGACCATGGAAACTAGGGCTCCTGCAGGGCCCTGTTTCATTAAACTTGTTATCAATAACAAATTCAAAATTGTTATGCCAAATTTGCTCTCAGTCGATCAAATGCGCTAATTTCAGTAGCTTATAACAGCTATTGTAACATGTCGGGCCCTAGCTGTTCCGAGCGAGCCATAATTATACAAGTAAATATAGTCCTTTGGCGGTTGATGAATAATAGACAAGAGAAGTAGAGAAAATGAAACAACCATAGGATCGAGATACAAAATATATATATTTTTAGATTAAGCATTTGTTAAAAAATGACAAATTTATTAAATCCAGCGTTCTTCAAATTTGTGAGAGGGGGTCAACAGTTACTAACGGTTACTAATATCACTTCTTCTTATCTTATATAAGAACTGAATTATTCATACTCCTTGTATACTTGATGTTTATCATATGTTATTCATAACTCATGAAAGTAAGGTGGACTAGTTGAATTACAGCCATTGTTGAATAATTTTAGTTTGATGAAAGCTTTTATATGTAACATTCTCAAGAAACATCATAGGCATGTCAAACATTAACTGGTGTTCATGATCATGTGCATGATGTATACACTTTTTTGAATTCATAGGAAATTGTTAATGATCTATCCGCGAAAATCAGAATGAAAATAAGAATGATGAAAGTTTTCCTATCTTTATGAAGCATAAACATATGTATGCCTCTTCAAAATCCTGATGAAACTAATTTGTAGCGTTATTATAACATATATTGTATTTATTTAATTTTAATTTTTTTTTAACAGACAACGAAGGTTGCACACCTACTGCAATGATCAATACTGGTTCTCCAAATTGTACATGTGACCCTGGTTACGAGTTTGATAATGGAACCTGTTCAGGTGAGATTTCTTGAAGTACATGTTTATACATAAGTTATGTAAGATTATATCTATATATGTATAAATATAAATATATATATCACATACATGTAAATAGCTCTCGCTTCATCATCCAGATGTTATAAAACCATAAATTACAAATACGATAGCAACTAATTTCGGAAAATCAACCGAACACTATTTCAATAGCCGTGTGCATTGCCTATTGAAATGTGCCAACATGACAGTGACTTACATATTCCGAATATTATTCCTAAGGAACATAAGGTATTGAAATCACATCTTACTACTTGAAAACAGAATACATTTAGCCCTTATTCATGCAAAACTAATGCAAATTATCTGAAAAAAACATAAATGTGAGTAAAATTGTATGTTTTTTCGTGATTTCAGATGGGACCTGGGCAGCGTTTCACGAAACGTCATATATAAAAGTTCACAGACATCAAATTGAAAAGTGTTTTTCATTCAATAGACAATTTTCAATGGGATATCCACAAATGACGTGTTTCGTGATACACTGTCCAGTATTCTAACCTGTGAACATAATAAAGGCACCTTGCATCTGATATACATGTCAATTAATTATTCTATTATTTTGAAATAAAGGCTTGATTAAATCTGGAGGTGTTTTGGTCTAATGGATATAGTCTCTAGACTGTTAATCATAAGGTTTGGGTTTTAAAGCACTGTCTCAGCTCTTTGGCGAGACAGTAATCAACATTTGTAGGTTTCCTGGCAGGAATTAGAATACAAATAATACACAGCAGTGAGGGCATTAGAATTACCCACACAACGTACCTTTGAAACAGTCTAACACGTCCGAGGCGATAGCCGACGGTGTTTGGACTGTTTCAAAGGTACCAAGTAATTTTATTAATGCCTGAGCAAAATGGTGTGTATTATTTGTTTTATAAGATGATGTCATATTTGTTCTATAAGATGATGTTTTATAACATGATTTTACTAATGACTGGTCATAAGTAAAATTATATGTTGGGCAAAATAAATGCCAGGTCACGTGTACGCTCTCAACCAATCATTTGATTATGATCCACTTCATCATCTTTTAATTCCTTATAATGCTTGAGCGCTGTAACAGTATATCCATGCTAAACTGAAGGTAATAATTGAGTGCCAGGAGTGGCAGAGTGCCGGGCATGAGCACTATACAAGAGTTTACTATCATTATATTTATCTAAACATACCCAGAGTTATTATATTGTAAAGAGAAACAAATATTTTTATGTTTATGCAGATTTTGACGAATGTTCGGAAGGAGTTCAGAATGACTGCCCTGAAGTTTCAACATGTATAAATACAGACGGGAACTACTTTTGTGACTGCATGGATGGATATAATACAGTCAACAAAACAAAGTCATGCGCCGGTAAAATAATACTACCATTACATGTCATGAGCGTAGCGTATTGAGAGAGATAGTTGTGACATGCCCACGCATATGATCCTTGAGTGGCGTATGCGTGTGTGCTTGTCACAACTTTCTCTTTCAAGACGCTCCAGTCATGAGGGTTTGGCGACATTGATTATAATTATAATTATAAGTTGTAGTAGAATTCAAAAAATATGTTATTGGTTTCCCGTTCTGTATAAAAAACATGAATTTTAAATTTATTATTGATTATTGATGATTTACTTATTGACCTTTATAGCATCTTTTTAAACATACATATTCATGTGCATTAATATTACATTTACATTTGATGAATTTACATTGGATACAATTCATACAATGCAATACATTGTGTAGAAAAGGAAACCAATTAAAATATACGCTTGATTTATGCTATCGCGGGGCTACAGCATGAGCATGAATCTTGATGAGCTCGCAGCTTTCAGTTAAACCAAAAATTAGATATGAAAGGTAGAGAGTGCAACTTGCTGTTATAAGATAATGTAACATTTGATTTGTCCCCTTTAGATATCGATGAGTGTGCTACTGACAACCACATGTGCAACGGAACTTTGAATCGTGTGTGCATGAACACCGTGGGGAACCACACCTGTATCTGTAATACGAGTTATGCCCTTGTCGACGGATCATGCAAATGTAAGCTTTGATATAGTACAATATTTTCACATTTATTTAGTTATAAATATTTATATTCTGGCTCATATTTGAAAAACTCCTTTTATAAACCGTATAATTGAATTCATGGAAATAAAAAAGGGCTAGTTTTACAGAGGGCAGATAACAGGATTTTGAAAAAAAATCAGGGAGGGATACAATGCTGAAAACAAATAATTTGTTTCAGTGCCTATTTGTTAAATTTACAATAAGCTTCTTTGAATGGAACAACCTTTCATAACTGCCTGCTTCTGTATCATATATCATAGGTTTGTTAGTGATTCAACTCCCTGTTTAACCTATTGTGTGTTTATTGTCTGCAAAGAAGGTCAATTTCACCATTTAATCGGGAGGTGGGTACCAAAAGGAGCACATTCCTGACGGGAACAATGGTAACTTAGAGCACCTTTAAAATGTCCTTTTTAAAATATCTCCCGGTTATGCTTCCTATTAAAATATTGTTCTATAGTTCCATGCCTGTAGAACCTACGACACGTTACAAAAAGGAAGTAAGGAACTTTAGATTGTAGCCGTAGAGGGAGCTATGTAGCTTTAGTGTGTCTGCATGAGGTGGAGAAAAAAACAAACATAGATCGCGGAATTCCTATAAAAAATTAAAAATAAAATCCGTCTTTTGGACTCCGTGCATGAAATGCGCTCATTCATTTGACTTCCCCGTCTCCCAGGGGTATAACCTGCATGCATGAAGTGCGCTCATTAATTTGACTACCCCGTTCTTAGGTCAACAAGTTGCAGCTTTTCGCACCACAACGTTTTGCTAATCTATCTAAAATTCATTCAGCTTTCATTTGATATTTCTTGTGTATTTCCAATAATGCTTTTGCTTTGATATCACCTAATGAGGGTGAGCTGACTGCTTTAAAATGTATTTCATATAACTTTTTACTGATAGCTGCTAAATCGTTAACTCTGGAACTGAGGTTTGACTTCATCAACGACATAGCAATCCAGCATTATACAGACACTGAACAAAACCGGAACCGACTAGCTAAACAGGTAAGGCACATTATCACATAGTAGTTCTTGGCATCTACCCGATTGCCAAACTTGTTGCAGCCGCTAAGCAATGTTAATGTGTTTGGGTTTTTGCGGACGCAAATCAATCAGATATGATTTTTTACGTCTGGAGACGAACTTGTAACGTCACCAGCTGGAAGACGTGACTCAGTTTTTAACCAGATTTTAGGTAAAAAAATGAGAGCTGACCAAGTGAATATACCACTAGACTAACGCTAATCTTTATCCTGTCTTAATACAGGAAATGTTCCTACAGCCCTTCCTTCATGTCTTTTTTTAACAATAACAAATGCTAAATTTCCTGGGTAAATTTCTATGACAAATTTGCTCTCATGCAATCAAATACCATGACTTCAGTAGCTTTTAATTATAACAGTTTTTGTAAGTTGCCATTGATAACAAGTTTTATGGAAAAATATGGCCTAGTACTCTTTATTAAATTAATATTGTATTCAATTAGAAAATTGAATTTAGACCGACCTATAAAATAATGATAACCTATTGATAAGAAAATAGCAGGTATTATTTGATCTTTCTTTTCGGATAATTTAGAATGGGATTTCTCTTAACGCGGAGGACAAAGAGTTCCATACAAATACTTCAACAACAAATAATTTTCTTTCATGAAATTTCATTATTCTATTAGTATTAAAGTTCTGAACTTGATGATTTAATGAAAACTTGTTCATGAAGTAACCCTTAAAATATGTCTGGACTCGAAATGCTTGACCCATTACAGGTGTTTGACCAGCTTAACAGTACATCTGTTATAGGAGATGGGAATCTCGCAGATGTTATTGTGACTAATTATACCGTGGTCCGTGGCAGCGCTTTCGTAGAGTTCCGGATCGACTCGTTCAACTCTGAACTGAACGCTACCTTCTTAGATTATGTGTTTACCGACTCCCTTCCGCCTAACCGAGTATTTGGCTCAAATAACCGGATCGTCGCACAAGGTGAGATATGTTATTATGCCTCCGCCAAACATAGTGAGCACCAGAGGCATTATGTGTTTGGGTAATCATACTTGGAAGGCGGTATTAAACTTAAGAATGAATCAAGGTATCATAGTAAAACTTGGTGAGAGTATGTACAACCATTTTTTTGTGAGATGATTCAGTTTGAGAACTGTGTCGCCTATACTAGTATCTGTCACGGTCCACTCACTTATATAATACAATGCAGTGGTTGAACTATACCAGCTGCACAGAGATACGGCATATATGTAATGTATTGTGTGTACATGCAGAGCATGACCAGTGCATTTTCTTCAATTCCAATAGGGTCCATTAATAGCTCCAAACGTTTTGATATGTTCCACCAAGTCTGGTGTCAGTAAAATATGGCCTGATGCACATGGAAATTGAGGACCCGATCCCTTTAAATATTAAGAAATATTTTCCTCCCAATTACAAGGTTGATTTTCAGCAAATCTATGATAAATAATATTATCAAAATCAATGCTCCATCTTTTTTCTTTTTTTCAAAACTAGTTGGCAGATATTTTTGATGCTTTTTATCAAAGCGGATGGTTACTTCTTTGTTTATACAAGTTAGTGGGAAGTTATTAAGTAATTTGATTGGCAGTGTACATGCTTGTTTTGGGGGAGGGGTGGTAATGCAGCATCAACCATTTCCTAAACTCAAGAGCGATTTCAAAACCCAATTGTATGTCCCATAGAAATCATGATCATGTGATATGATACGTGTTATCATGTTTAGATAGTTGACAAACAGGCTATTAAAATCGTAATAGGTTGATTTATCAAAAGTACTTCTTATCATGTTTATATACTATGTATGTACTGTAATTGCCAATAATAATAACAAATTAACTTACAAAGGATAGAGAAGACCATATTAGTATCATCAATATTCTTGATACTTTTTTCATCTCACACGGATGTTGTAGACGTCAACGAGTGCTTAGTGTTTACCGATGCTTGCCGTAATGGGAATTGTACGAACACCGATGGGAGTTTCTACTGCACGTGTAACGAAGGCTTCCTTGGAACGGGAACAGATTCTTGCGAAGGTAGAAACTTTTTTTTAAAATTATTTCTGAAGGTATAATGAATAGTAGTGAAATCCTTTATCTCTTATCTTGCATCTAAAGAGATTTCTTGCTTGTAATAATGACTTGATTAGATATTCTTTGTTTCCCCATGCTATTTTAATGTTCCTTTCTAAACTGGCTTCACTTAAAAGAAGTACAGTTATATACACCCATATACCGGAATAATAACTCTTAATTATACATGTATAATAATTTACATAGATATATAAATACATGTATAACATCAAATAGTCACCTGGATATGGATTATATTTTTTCTGCATTACTTTTGTTTTCCTATAGCTGCATTTTATTAATTCTTCCTTAAAATCCAAAGTAAAATTAGTGCATTATTTAAATAGTATGTTCTTCTATTATTGTTTGTATACATATATGTTATGAATGTCATGATTGTATATATTTGTTTTTTTAGTTTTAGCCTGTAATTATTTTATTTTATTGTATTTTGTAATTAATTTGGCAATTTGGACATTGGCCAAGATGAAATGTTATCAATTAAAAATTCCAATGGTATATATCTGTATGAATATATGTAGCCTGATAGATAGATAGATGTATATTGAGTACCGTAAGGCAGACTAATGGGACATGGTTGCAACACCGAGTTTCACGCCTTGCAAGCGATCATCAGGCAATATATATAAGAATAAGAATAGTCCTGCATCAGTTGACGAAAAGTAGACAAGTGAAGAAGGAATAATGAAAAACAGCTGGTGTAGGCGACAATACACATTTATATTGAGAAAGGTTTTTAATGTTCTATAAGCATTGGAAATTGTAATGTTTCAAAATCAAAATGATGAGAAATTGACTTAATTCTAGCTGAAGGTCTGATACACACATGCACGTGTTGTCAATAATAAGTTACAAGCAACTCTTAAAAGCTACTGAGATCGTGGCATTTGATTGGCTGAAAGCATAATTGTCATTGACATTTAGCACTTATTTATATCTATAACATTTTTTATGAAATGTGGCCCTGAACGAAAGTTTGGTCCAAACATTCTCGGCTATTTCTTGTCAAATAATGATAATGAAGGCATCTAAAGATCAATCTTTGTCAGTGGACATTTCTTCTATGATATTTTTTCAAGTAAACAATAACGTATGCGTCGGCCAATAGGCCTGGTGCATCAGCCGAACCAGCGGCCGAACCAGCGGCCTTGGTGATTGGTCGATCACCGTGTGCGTCGACCAATAGGCATTGGGCGTTATTGTTCCAATTATCGATCGAATTTTAGACCGCTTTACGGTCCTCCCGTAAAGTATAAAAGACCCTTGCTTACAACAGTTTTTATCACCTGACGAAGTATTGCAGTAGCATACGAAACGTTGTGATCTTTTAGATTCCTTATTGACCACATTGCGAGACAAACGAATATCACTAGCGATATTATTTTCGATACTATATCCGCAATGAGTAATATATTTAGCAATAAGAAACTCATAAATGATTTTGCATCTTTATCAGAACTCAACCTTATTTTTAAATCTATTAAAATTTTGCAAATGCATTTTGTTTTGATGAACAGATATAAACGAATGTCTGGAGGAGAATGACTGCCAGCAAATATGTTACAACGAGGATGGTGGGTACTCATGCGCATGCTGGGATGGATACCAGATGGATGGCGAATTTAATTGCACTGGTAGGTTCGATTAAGCACCAATGTGATTGTGTTAACATGTTTCATCACTAAATTTAGAATGTTCTGTATGTTACATGTTACAGTACTATAGCCATAATATATTCATGAATATTACTTTTTTTTAAAGATTGTGCAAGTTTAAATGCACTCTAAATTAAATTAAAAATAGAAGCAACTTGTGAGTAGCCTATCTGAAGTATTCATCCGCGATCGTATAATATAGAGCTCGCGTGGAGCACACGTCCGACTTTGGTTTTGTGTGCGAGGTTTTATAGAGACATATTGTGATATGCGCTATATAAGTACAGTATATTATTATCAGGTGGGCTGTATCTAATACAGACCACCTTATAATTTTGTTAAAATTGCCTTTATTATTATTCTTTATTTTTCTTATTTCGACCCACTTTTTTGTGGACAAGATAACATGAAAATGGTCCAATCAAATACCTTGAAATTTGACACACATATGTATAGGCATATGAACAAAACACAGCAAATTTTTCAACCTTGACCTTGACTGATGACGTCATCTAGGCGCCATTTTGTGAAATTTTCTGAAAATTTACTCATGATTATATTTTCATAACGGTAAATTATTTCTCATTCATATTCATCACGATCAAGGTCAATATCCGTCCGGTCAATTTCGGGTCAAAAAACGTGCGCATGCGCGTACGTCCGCGCGTCAATACGCGCGCAAAATTTCAAAATGCTCAAAATCGTCTCAAATTTTTTTTGCATACGTTTCAGGTCATTTTAAGCATTTTATAAAAAATCGCGCATGCGCGCGCGTTTTCGTGCGTAACACCATTACACAACATAGAATCGCCATTTTTTTTTCTTTCATGTTATTTTTCATATTTTTTCGAGGAATTCGATACCATGTTTATCTCTTTATGACCATTAATAACAAGATGAGCGTCAATTCAAGAAAAATGTTCGTGCGCGCGAGCTCTTTTAATACATAGCATATATGGGCGAAAACATGCCTATACAAAATCCATTATAGCTCTTTGGAATGAACCGTGACCTTAAATTTTTTTCATATTTAGATAGAGTATGAGTCGAAGATATGATTCCATGTCTCATTTGGCCGTTAAGTGTATCGTGACATCATAATGGCCTTGGAACTCAAAATACGAATTTGCATATTATGAAGTCAGCATATTTATGTAAAATTGATTGTATCTCTGTAAATATTGATCGGTTTTCTTCCAAATTTCGTTATGATGTAGCTAAGACAATTCTCTACATGTATAGTATCCACCATTTTTCATTTTGATCACGTCATCATACTGAAAATTACGATTAAAGGGCACATATCAGAAATTTCTTAAGTTGCGTGTTATGCCAAAGGAAGGTGAATTTCTTTCACTTCATTGATCTATATGACATTGTTTTTTAGCAGTATCTCGCTTATTTTTGCTCTATTTTGTGTCAAATTTTAGTTGACCAGCCCACCTATACTTGTTCCAAACAAGTATTATATGTCTAGTTATATTTATATCCTTATTTTTGTCATACTTCCATATGTTAGCCCATAAAATGCCAGATGTAATTTTTTAGGGTAATTTCATACATTGTAGCAGTGTACAAACCGTTTTATTACTTGATTGGAAAACTTTAAATTAGTATTCTCTGAATACACAGGCGTAGGAATCCACTCTTTGCAGAGTCATATTTGTGGATTTTCACACATTTTGTGGTGGAAATCAACACACAAAAAAGTGGAATCAACGCTCAAAAGAGTAGTTTAAGCTAGTATTTTGCAGTGGATTCAACTCGGAACGAAACAATCCCTCCTAGCATGAATCAAAATTTATATGTGGATACATATATTCCAGGTATTCAATCATTTGATGTTCTATTGGAAGAAGATATTTCTTTCAAGGGTGATCATCTGTTACATTTTGATTTCTTTTAATAAGACATCAAAGAGGTTGGTTGTTGTTTTTGTTGATAATGTTCTTGTAACTATTTGGTTTAATTTACTTTGAGCTATTTCTGATTATAGTACACATTCAACTTGCTTGTTCTTTTTTTGCAAGTTCATGTAGCTTTCTTTTAATGTTTACAAAGTCAGGGAAGTAATGCCTGGACAAATGTTATCTTCTGATATTCTTTTTTCTTACTAAAACAACATTAATATGACCGCCAAGACTTTTGTGAAACTAAATCAAGGGAAATTTCAAAACCCTATTGCCCATTGAATTATGATGTTTGTAATACATGGTTTTGTAATGACTCATTGTAACGGTCGCACATTGCAAGAGGTGATGAACAATTTTTTTTTAAAGTCCTTCTGATCTTGAAGCCGCAACATGCTAATGTAAGATTGCCAGATGTAAAAAAAGAATGTTTATTTTACTTAGATATTGACGAATGCTCCAGGAATTCATCGGCCTGTGATTCTGAAAATGGAGGGTGTCTGAATTCAGTCGGCTCTTACAACTGTTTATGTAATTCTGGATATGAATTAAGCAATGATGGCATTACTTGCAACGGTAAGGATGTAACGTCAAATTAGTATTATCTTTTAGTGACATCTTTTATAATCCTTTGATCCAGGATACTCTGAATTAATACAAGTTGTACATGATCATAGTATGTCCAAAAGCCACTAGAAAATGTAAATCCACTCCTATAACAGACTGTATACTAACTGTGCCATAATAATAAATATTTGATTGAAAAAGATATTTTCACTCTCTAAACGAGCAATGCAAAGTGACATTTATAATAACCATTTAGTGTACAAATTGGAAATTTCTTGTAGATTTTTTGTAGTTTTCTTTCACACTTTTATTGAATATCCATTTTTTACTTGTTTACTTTATAAAAGAGTGGAGATACATATACTTGTTGCCAATTTAAGAAGAAATGCTGATTCATCTAGACCTTTTGAAAACTCTTTGATGCTATGGGTGATTTAACTAATGTTTACTTTTCCTAGATACTGACGAATGCTCTGCTAGTCCATCTGTCTGTGATTCTGACAATGGAGTGTGTATGAACTCGGCTGGCTCTTACAACTGTTCATGCAGCCCTGGATATGAATTGAACGATGATACCATTACTTGCAATGGTAAGGATGTAACGTTAAAAAAATGTCACACTTAAGTGACATTTAAAAAATTAAAAATGATCCAGAATGCTCTGAATTACAAGTTAAACATGATTATCAAGTCCAAAAGACACTATCAAATTTAAATCCACCTTTTTTATATACAGAAAATACACTGTGCCATTGATAATAACGATTGAATCTGAAATAGACATGCAAATCTCTAAATTAGCATCGGAGAGTAAAATTTATAATCACTGTTTTTGTGTACAAATTAGCAATTTCTTGTAGATTTTTGTAGTTTTCACGCCAACACTTTCATTTAACTCCCATTTTTACTTTTTTTACTGTATTAAAGAGTGGAGATATAAATAATTGTTGCGAATTTAAGAGGAACAGCTGATTCATCTACACCTTCTGAAAACTATTTAATGCTATGGGTGAACAAATGTTTACTTTTCCTAGATACTGACGAATGCTCTGCAATTCCATCTGTCTGTGATTCTGACAATGGAGTGTGTATGAACTCAGTCGGCTCTTACAACTGTTCATGCAGCCCTGGATATGAATTGAGCAATGATAACATTACTTGCAATGGTAAGGATGTAATGTTAAATAAATGTCACATGTAAGTGACATCTTTAAAAAAAATTGATCCAAAATGCTCTGAAATACAAGTTGTACATGATCATCATGTCCAAAAGACAATAGAAAATCTAAATCCACTTCTGTTACAGACAGTACACGAGCTGTACCATTAATAATAACGAATGAATCTGATATAGACATTAAAACATTTAAATTAGCATTGGAGAATAAAAATCATAATCACTATTTTTGAGTACAAATTAGCAATTTCTTGTAGATTTGTCATACTTCTCAATCTATTTTTTCTTTTTTACTCTATTAATGAGTGGAGATACAAATATTTGTTGCGGATTTAAGAGGAAAAGCTGATTTATCACACCTTTTGAAAACTCTTTAATGCTATTGGTGAACGAATGTTTACTTTTCTTAGATACCAACGAATGCTCTGCAATTCCATCTGTCTGTGATTCTGACAATGGAGTGTGTATGAACTCGGCTGGCTCTTACAACTGTTCATGCAACCCTGGATATGAATTGAGCAATGATAACATTACTTGCAATGGTAAGGATGTAATGTTAAATAAATGTCACATGTAAGTGACATCTTTAACAATAAAATGGATCCAGAATGCTCTGAAATACAAGTTGTACATGATCATCAAGTCCAAAAGACAATAGAAAATTTAAATCCACTCCTGTTATAGACAGTACACTGTGCAATTAATAATAACAATTTAATTGAAAGTGATCATTTAACTCTCTAAACTATTTTGACAATTTTCGTGTAGAATTTAGCAATTTCATGTCCATTTTTTCGTAGCTTTCGTTCGCACTTTCATTTAGCATCCAATCGTGTTTTTTAACTCTATGAAAGAGTGAAGATACAAATAATTGTTGCGAATTATTAGAGGAAAAACATAATTATCTAACCTTTAGAAAACTCTTTGATGCTATGGGTGAACATATGTTTACTTTTTCTAGATATTGACGAATGCTCTGCAATTCCATCTGTCTGTGATTCTGACAATGGAGTATGTATGAACTCAGTCGGCTCTTACAACTGTTCATGCAACCCTGGATATGAATTGAGCAATGATAATATTACTTGCAATGGTAAGGATGTAATGTCAGATTAGTGTCACCTTTTAGTTCATTAGAATTGTTTGGTCTAGAATGCTCTGACTTATAAGTTGTACATGATTATCAAGTCCAAAAGTCACTAGAAAATATATCTACCCCTGTTATAGACAGTACACTGTGTCTTTAATAATAACGATTTAATTGAAAGTGATCATTTAACTCTCTAAACAAGTAATGTGAACTGACATTTATAATCACCATTTTCGTGTAGAAATTAGCAAATTCATGTCGATTTTTTCGTACCTTTCATTCACACGTCATTTAGCATTAAGATACAAATAATTGTTCCTAGATACTGACGAATGCTCTGCAAGTCCATCGGTCTGTGATTCTGACAATGGAGGGTGTATGAACTTGGCTGGTTCTTACAACTGTTCATGCAATCCTGGATATGAATTGGGCAATGATAACATTACTTGCAATGGTAAGGATGTAATGTCAAATTAGTGTCACCTGTAAGTGACATCTTTAAATGTATTCCTGAATGCTCTGAAATACAAGTTGAACATAATCATCAAGTCCAAAAGACCCTAAAAAATGTAAATCCACTTCTTTTACAGGCAGTACGCTGTACCATTAAAATTAAATATTTAATTGAAAATGATTATTTAACTCTCTAAATTAGCGATGCAAAGTGAAATTTATAATCACCATTTTTGTGTATCATTGGCAATTTCTTGATGATTTTCATTCACACTTTCATTGAACATCCATTTCTACTATTTAACTCTATGAAAGAGTGGAAAACAAAAGATTGTCGCCAATTTAAGAGGAAAGGCTGATTCATGTAGAAATTTAGAAAACTCTTGACTGCTATGGGTGAAAAAAATGTTTTCTTTTCTTAGATACATTTATTAATGGTAAACAAGTGAGGAACTAACATGAAATGAGTTTACAGCTGATTTATCACAAAAAGCTATCATTCAAACATAAGATAATTTAATATTTTGCACCACTTTATACTATATTGTCATAATTTCACACCCAATTCCAAAGAAAATTTTGTCTCTGGGTAATTTTAGGTTCATCCGCGTTCCAATCGAGGTATTCGATTTTGTTAGTGTTACCAATTGTTTGCGATCGTAAACTGAGGTCACGCACAAACTATGGTCACACCACCATACAGCAGTTTGAAAAAGAAACATTTCTCAAGTTTTAGTTAAAAACCCTTGGCACAGCAATTACAGTTGGGGGGGGGGGGCAATTTCGACGATTGGACTTTATACAACTTGTGTGAAAGCATTGGAAAAATATCAAGAAAATTATGAGGTTTTGAAATATGAGATCACTAAGTCTATGCCAACCTCAAATTAGCAATTTGGTTGGTGGATTGTGATGCATGTTATTTTTAGGGAAAGGGCTTGTCCTGACAAAACGATGTTGCTTCAAAAGCTAACTTGCATGTATTTGATGAAATACATTACTGCAAAAGTCAGATGTTGATCGTGTTAATATATAGTGTTGTGTAAATTGTAATTAGTATACTTTCTTTGTCTCTTATCCAGTTTCATCAAGTACCACAACCATGCAGCCACCAGAAACAACACCTAGTGCCACCTCTCAATTTGGTAAAGAAATATGTTTAGTAAACAAATTTCACAATTATCAGTGTCTAAATTTACTGATTAGTACAACAAAGAATTAAGCAATGATTGCATTACTGACATCGGTAAGGATGAAATGAATTTTATTTTGACTTACAGAGATTGTAGAAGAGGTCAAACAAGCTGTCTCCACAATGTTTACCATGTTTGCGTTCAGAGAATACAGAAATACAATATTATTGTTAAGATTCTTTTTAGATTTTTGGACCCTGAAGATCGGTTGTGCCTTGCAATAAATATATATCATAAGAGTTGTTATGATGTCACATATATCGTATTTGTTAATCGTATTTCAGGAACAACACCAGCAACAACACCAGCAACAACACCGGCAACAACACCTGAAACAACACCGGCAACAACACAGGCAACAACACCGGCAACCACACCGGCAACAACGACGGCAACAACACCGGTAACAACACCGGCAACAACACCGGCAACAACACCTGAAACAACACCGGCATCCACACCGGCATCATCACCGGCATCAACACCGGCATCAACACCGGCAACGACACCGGCAACGACACCTGCATCGACACCAGCATCGACACCGGCATCAACACCGGCATCAACACTGGCAACAACACAGGCAACAACACCGGTAACAACACCGGCAACAACACCGGCAACAACACCGGCAACAACACCTGAAACAACACCGGCATCCACACCGGCATCATCACCGGCATCAACACCGGCATCAACACCGGCAACGACACCGGCAACGACACCAGCATCGACACCGGCATCGACACCGGCATCAACACCGGCATCAACACCGGCATCAACACCGGCAACGACACCGGCAACGACACCTGCATCGACACCAGCATCGACACCGGCATCAACACCGGCAACAACACTGGCAACAACACAGGCAACAGCACCGGCAACAACACCGGCAACAACACCTGAAACAACACCGGCATCATCACCGGCATCATCACCGGCATCAACACCGGCATCAACACCGGCAACAACACCGGCAACGACACCTGCATCGACACCAGCATCGACACCGGCATCAACACCGGCATCAACACCGGCAACAACACTGGCAACAACCCCGGTAACAACACCGGCATCAACACCGGCATCAACACCGGCATCAACACTGGCAACAACACAGGCAATAACACCGGCAACAACACCGGCAACAACACCGACAATAACACCTGAAACAACACCAGCAACAACACCAGAAACAACACCGGTAACAACACCGGCAACAACACCGGCAACAACACCTGAAACATCACTGGCAACATCACCGGCATCAACACCGGCATCAACCCCGGCAACAACACAGGCAACAACACCAACAACAACACCAACAACAACACCGGCAACAACACCTGAAACATCACCGGCATCCACGCCGGCAACATCACCGGCATCAACACCGGCAACAACACCAGGTTAGGTCAAGTTTTTTTTCTGGTTAAAAGCTAGACACCCTATATTATTTTTATGTAAATGGGTTCTCAGAATGTCTTGTGGTTATTGCTTCTGTGAGCAGCTTTGAACATTTGTCACACCTGATTTATATGTCGCTAAGTGCAGAAAGTACAGTTCTATATCGATGCATAAAACATTTAGTTTTTCCTTCAGGAACAATTCAAGGAACAACACCAGGAACAATGCCACCTACAACACCTGAAACACCACCTGAATCAACACCAGGAACTACACCAGACACAACACCAGGTAAGTTTAAGTTTTGTTTGGGGTTTAAAGCTAGACACTCTATTGTATTTTTAAGGATTTGTTTTTCTGAGTGTCATGTGGTAATTGCCTCTTTGAACAATTGTCACACCTGATTTACGTAATTTCCAATGCCAAACAGCAAATGATAACCACGCAGAAATCTTGAAGATAGGTGTTTAGTTCTATATTGATGCATTTAACATTTATTTATTCCTCGGGAATAACACTGAGAACAAAGTTTTTTACTATAAATTAGTGACATTGGAAAATTTATAGTCACATAATTCCAGAACTATCCCGATCTCAAAATTCTATGTAGGATCGTAATGTGTTGCAAATCAAGAAAAGGTCATTACAAAAGACAAGACCTTAATTCCTGCACAGGAGCTAACAGCTGATTTATCACAAAAAGCTTTCATTTAAACATAAGATAATTGCATATTTTGCAAGGTAAAATATCATACAATCAGTTGGTACCACTTTTACTCACAATTTTTAAGGCATCTGTTGTCAATACTCTCATAATTTAACACCCAATGCTATAGAAAATTTCGTCTCTGGACAAATTTAGGTTGTTTTTTCCATTAGTGGTATCAGATTTTTGAGATAGCGAACTAAGGTCACACAAATTATTGTCACACCACCATACAGGAGTTTGAAAAGAAAGCATTGTTCATGTTTTAGTAAAATCTTGAAACTAGTTTAAAAAAACCTTGGCACCCCAGGGAGGTGTTTCACAAAGATCCTAAGTCGAACTTATCTCTAAGTTGGACTTTAAAGTTATGGAAAGCCATTAGCATCCTTGAAAATATTTTGTAAAAGTTATTTTAAAAGGCATAAAATGTTGATTCAAATCATTCGTATTTTCTATTATCATGGGAGATGTCATGTTCTTGATGTGGAATTTATGAAAAGTCTAAAATACTTGATTTTTCGCTTTTGAATATATTTTTATTTCAAGGCTACAAATGGCTCTCCATAACTTTTAAGTTCAACTTAGAGTTAAGTTCGACTTAGAATCTTTGTGAAACACCCCCCAGAAGTTAGAGGGCGATTTGAGGAATGGACTACTTATCATTTGTGTGAAAGCATTAGACAAATATTAAGAAAATTATGAGTGTTTATGAGATCACTAAGTGTATGCAAACCTCAAATTTGCAGTTTGGTTGATAGATTGTGATGCATTTATTCACGATTTACCTGTATTTTAGAAATGTATTTATCGTGGAATATTATACCGCAAAATTCAGTAATTGAAGCCAGTGACTGGGGAGATAATACAGGAAGTGCCTTGGTGGGTTAGGTCTGGGGTACATGGGGTAAGGGGCCACTCGGCTACAATTTCGTTTCTGATGACTATGATCATTATTAATATTATTATTATTATTATTATTGTTATCATTATTTCTACTATAATCATTATTGTTATTATTTATTATCATCATTATTTACTGATTTTTTCCTTCAATTTCAGATGTTGTGGTTTTCATTGTCATCACCTTCCGTAACACATACATGAGCGATCTCGCAGACTCATCGTCTCTTGCGTTCATCAATTTGGCAAATGCTGTCTGCAACCGTGTAAGTTTTTACAAGAGTATAACCCCTCAGTTTCATTTTTTTTTCTTTTTTTTTCAATCATATTTCTCATACTTTTTACGAAAAGCAATAATTTCACAAGTCAAATGGTCCAAATATACAAGAATTCTATTTACAGAGACCAAAAGCAGAAAGTGAGGACCTCATATCAATTTGTTTGAATGTAATGATTAAAAGATTGAACCAAAGAGAAGATTCAACTAGAAAAAAAAAGAGTGAAATATGAAGTGGCATACCAGTATGGGGAATTGCCTGTGTGTTATAGTCAATTTCATGATAGGCTTTTTTTTTTCTTAAAGGGACCAGCAATCACAGCAATTTTATTCATATTTGAATAAGGGGCAATGTGGTTGTAGACCAAATTTCCTCCCCGACCAAGATAGGTCAAACTGGCTATATATATTGATACTTGTTCTAAAAACATGTATCAAAATATATGAAACTAATAAATTTAACACTTCAAACTTAAAACAAAAAATTGTGAGATATCGGTCATGCAAAAATGTAGTGACTGTTCATAGCTTTAATAGGTTTTTTTTCTTTTTTTCTCTCTAAACAGTTGACAGTGTATTTCAGGAGCCTGACGAGTGGTGATATCATGTGCGCAATATTAAAGTTCACAAACGGCAGTATAGTGGCAGATGTTAACTTGACCTTCCCTGCTAACGATGCCTCCCAAGCACAGAACATCGTGGATAGTGTCGGAAACGTTACTGCGATGGATATAGGAAATATTGCAGTTGGCAATGAAGTATACTTCCCAATTGGCGTCGGCTCAAATGGTAAGATCGAATTTGTACCTTTTCCTCACTTTATAATCTTTGAAGAGTAAAATCCTGTTCGGTAAAATGCAGCATTTTTAAAAATATTAATAACGCAAGTGTATGCTTCAGATTTTCTGTATCTGATATTAAACACAGAGCTAGGTGATCGCGCGTAGGACCAGTTGCCATTCATGTACACGTTATTGAGATACACTGTCACGGTTTACCTCTTCATACCTGAACGAACCTTTAACAGCCGGGGCATTGTGTCACAAAACCGTCATAAGAAGAAGTTCACTGACATTCCATTTAAATGTGTGTTGATTTTTTAATACACATGTTATGTTTTAATGGGATCTTGTTGATCTTGTACTTATGACAATTTCATGAAACAATGCCCAGTATGAACCAAAAATAGAAGAAGTAGTTATTATGATTATTATCTGTGTTGTTGTAAGTATTTTTCACCTGTGTCAAGGAAGGAAAAAGCAAACTATATGGATATATAAGCTTATCTGAACCTCGGCTTCTTAGGGGATGCTAAACATTGTATTTCTCCTTTTTTATCTTTTCATTCAACAGCTCCTGAGCCTACTACCATGCAAACAGAGACAACAACAGGTAGGCACTATACATCTTTTTGTTTTTGCTTTCTTCTTCATATATTTCTTCTTTTTATTTTTCTTCTTCTTCATCATATTCTTCTATTTATTCTTCTGCTTCTTATTTTTCATCTATAACAAGCATTTAGAGGTATAACCAATTCATCCAAAGATAATATTTAAAACTCACAATTCATAAATTTATCTAAAGATAAACATTAAAACCAACTAGTTTTATTCATTTCTGTATCTCATTCTGCAGAGCCACGAGGACTGTCTAATGGAGCGATCATCGCTATCGTGCTAGGTGTGTTTGCAAGTCTTCTTGTCATTATCGTCTTCACATGTGGTCTCTTGATACAGGCATCGCGGAGGAACGCAGCGAAGCTTCAGCTAGGGTAAGCCAATTACCACTGTGAATCCAGGGGATGGGGAGTCTGCAGGCACAGTGATACTTTACCACAGTTCTTAGAGCCATTAGTAGAGCCTAGCTCCCCCAGTCTCTGATTCTATCAAATACGATCCGGAGCAGCTAAAGTACAGAGCATATATGCTAGTATGCCGTCAGCCTAGTATGACAGTGCAGACACTGTTACGCACAGCGACTGACAAGTGATTGTGCTTGCAAACTTGGGGATGGACTAGGGGAAATTTCTAAAATATTTTATTTGTAAATAGCTTTCGTTTACTGAACGGCCAAAAATGATGAATAAAATATTATTATCGTTAATATTATTATTATTATTTTTATTATCATTGTTATTATTAGTGTTATTATTTTCATTTGTATTGTTATTGTCATTATTGGTATTAGTTTTGATATTGTTTTGCTATTTTTGTTATTATTGCCATTTTTATTTTTTTTCACAGAGAGACGTACCAAAGTCCATACAGCAGGCAAACCCCTGCCCCTTCTTTTTACGGTGATGATCCATGGGAGGATTCTGGGAGCTATGATTCTCTCAATCGCCGTGAATATGCAGTTAGCCGAGCAGTAGAAAGACTCGCACACGACCGTGAACGCAGCCAAGAGGTTAGTTACTTGGATAATTCTTTCCTAGAAAATTTAATTTAGAGGAAAATGGCAGGTGTTTTTTTTTCTTGTGGGTGACTTGGATATCATTTTACTAAAAATTAAAGTTTTCATGTGATTTTTTTTCTTTTCAGAACGATCAATTCCAGACACCATACGTCGTTGGAGGAGATTACAATGTGAGTATCTTAGAAACACCATTGACTTGTTAAACATTGTATATCCTCTTGTAGAGGCTAATTGCGTGTAAACTTGTAACACGATCGCAAATACTTTTCTACAAAATCATCCTATTCAATAGCCTTAGCTATCACCGAGTGAGGGGGAAGTCCACCCTGATAGTAAGTTGGTTTTAATAGATGCAGAAAAAAAACTAGAGAAATAGGTCAGTGAAAGTTTGAGCGAATTCCCATTGAAAGTAAGAAAATATTTTGAAGTTGCGATCAATCAATCACAAATTGGCAACTATGTGAACTGTCTTGCGAGCTCTCCTACTATTTGCCCTGTATTAAAAAAAAGAAAATTCTTGATAAAACATTCATTCTAAATATAATTATTGAAAATATGTTTTTATTCAGCTTCAGTATTAAACAAATCTGTTCCGTAATCAAGTAAGAAAGTAAAAGTTAACAAAATTGTCCGTACATTGAAAACTGGAGATACCTCACTGTGTTACCAATTTGTGTTTTACTGATGCCAACTTCAAAAAGTCATAGCTTTCCTACTTTTAATCGGATATTACTCACATTTTCACTAATTTGTATCTCACATTTTTCTGCTTTAATAACAAAAAAGAACTTAATATCAGGGTGGACTCCCCCAGAAAATGTGCCAAAATTACAATAACATATCTGAACATTACATCATGGGGATAACAAAAGGGTATTGAAATTCGCACTTGGGTAGATTTTTGGAAAAGTCTTTGCGATCATGTTAAAGGTTCAATGAGGCACAAAGCAATAATTGGACAGCAGTATAGTCATAGGCTCATAGCTATGTGGGACAACGTAGACTATTGGCTAGTGCACTAGTGGAAAATGAGCACCCAAATCAATAGAGGACTGAAAAGCAAAGCAATGATTAGACAGATGTATAGTCATAGGCTCATAGCTATGTGGGACAACGTAGACTATTGGCTAGTGCACTAGTGAAAAATGAGCACCCAAATCAATAGAGGACTAAAGCTGTGACATAAAAAAAAAAAAAAATGAAATTTCTCCATTTTTTCTCCATTTTCCGAAAGAGCATATGTTAAGTATTGGTTGAGATATGACCATCTGAATAAATAGAATTCCTATAGGAACTTAGTGTTATTTTGCTCTGATTCGTAATGTTATGAACCAGAGCAAAATATAGGAAATCTATTTATTCAAATGGTCATTTCTCAGCCAATACTTAACATATTCAATTGGTTTTCGACATTTGGACATTATTTTAGATGCTCTTTCGGAAAATAAAGAACAAATTGAGAATTTCAAAAACTAGATTTTTTTGATGACGTCACACTCAATGTAAGCAGGTTTAACTTACTTTACATTAGCTAGATGATATCATTCAGGGACTTTTCAAATGTACTGTGCTGTAAATTGTTTTGTTTTTTTAGTAGATGAAACGGTTGTCGAAGTTGTTACAAGCAATAATGAAAATGCCATAACAACTTACAATAGATTATTTTCGGCTGGTCGAATGCACTAATTTCTGGCACTGAAGTAATATTGGGTTAGGTTATTTCAAAATAACTATCTGGTTGGAATTCCAGTTTGCCCATAAACTTTAAGTTTATAAAGACATTAAATACACATGTTACCTCTGGGTTACATTTATCTTAAAATGTAATTTAAAACAAACTTAAAATCAATGGCAGAAATTACTTTAACCTCAAACTAACCTATTGAATGGCTGTGTTTAACCCTTACTGTACTGGGGGGGGGGGCCTGGGAGGCCCCCCCCCCCTCGACATTTTCGGAGATTGCGCCGCAACCGCTTGGAATTTTGAATTGTCGTTTCATGACTTTTTTCCCTCAAGTCTTACGCACATTTTGAAACCATTTTCGGCGAAATCGGATATACCTGTAAGGCGTTACATAACAATTAGTATGCGCATGTCATTAAAAAAAAAAAAAATAAATAAAAATCGCATCAAAATTTGCATAAATTATCACATTAAAATAACTTTTTTGTGTTAGAAAAGAAGTTTCATATGAATAATGAGTTTCAACATTCAAAAAGTGGAGTTTGACACGTTTTCTGTAAAATGCATAAAATTAGCCCATTTTGCATAATTAATTAGGCTAACGACAAAAATTTGCATATTCAGAAAAAACTAATTATACCATCTTGTTCCTTACGTAAATATCTACAAACATGCAAATTTTCGTGTTCATCGGACAATCGACGGCCGAGATCATAGGGGGGGGGGGGCCTCCCAGCCCCCCCCCCCCCCAGTCAGAGGGTGCTCAAAATAGCCCAGTACAGTAAGGATTAAGTCTGAATTCATTTATGAGGAAATTTCCACTTGCATGTTAATTTTAGGCGTAGAACTATTTATGACACAAAACTGAAAACTTTAAATGTGCTTAAATATTTTTTTGTTCTCCTTCTTGTTCTCATTATCTTTTTCTTCTCCTCCTCTTCATCTTCTTCCTATTCTTCTCCTTCTCTTTTTCTTCTTGTTCTTAAATATCTCTTCATGTCTAACAGCGTGGAGTTGAACGGAACCCGTTCTACTACTGAAGAAATGTTTCAGACGTTGGATCAGGAAATCAATGATTATTATTTTTATTTTTTTAAGAAGGCTCTGAAAAAATTAAGAATTTTTTTATGAGCTGTTTGTTGGGATATTCTATGAAGAAAAAAAATGCCTCCTGAAACAAATTCCATTTCAAATGCCTAAATATTCAACATAATTTTGACAAAGAAATGTTAAAGTTTTGGGACTTTCAGCACTACTGGGGCTATCTTTTATCATTTTGATGATTCTAAACCCCAACAGAAAACACTAATTCTGATATGCTAACTGCATCATTTTTTTACATTCGCTATCAAACACTTTGTTTCACAATCCAGTCACTTGACCAGAAACGAACTTTATCTTTAAGTGGCGCCATTTTGTTACTTGTATCGCTCATTTTGCATTTGCATTTTTTTTCTTAATCTGATAATCAAATTACCTTCCACTGAATGATTTTTCATTCATTTATTTCGTATACAGATGTTGCTATAATTATATGTAAGGCAATGAAAACTTACTTTTGGGAGAGACAGGGTTCGTCTCTTTTTTAGCTTACACATTTATAATCGGATGAAAACTATGACGATGTTTAGTTATGTTATATATATTTAATCTGGAAGTACATATAAATGTTAATGTACCTGGCTTACAGGTGTAACAGTAGTTTAAGTGTAGCTGAATTTGTTTAATCACTTTAAAAAAACTAAGTAGTATACCCAGTATTCTACGAATGAATGGTTCAGGAGTATAAAGATAACATATGTAGGACAACTTTAGAAAATGCCTTCGCACAGAACCTAAGAAGGACACAAGTCGTTGTTGTTCTTTATCTTGAAGTAGCGCCATTTTTATGCCTCCGCCACCGAAGGTGGTGCCGGAGGCATCATGTTTTCGGGTTGTCCGTCCGTACGTCCGTACGTCCGTACGTCCGTCCGTACGTCCGTCCGTCCGTACGTCCGTCCGTCCGTCCCGTTTGACCGTTATCACAATATCTCAAGAACCATTTAAGATTTAAACTTAAGACTCAGGAATAGTATTTATCACCATAGGAAGACGATCTGATTAGATTTTGGAGTACGTAGGTCAAAGGTCACAGGTCACAGAGGTCAACTTATGAAATTCCTTGTATTGAGTTTGTTAGCGCGATATCTCAAGAACCATTTGAGATTTAAACTTCAAACTTAAGGATAGTATGTATCACCATAGGAAGACGATCTGATTAGATTTTGGAGCACGTATGTCAAAGGTCAAGGGTCACAGAGGTCAACTTATGAAATTCCATACATTGAGATTGTTATCATGATATCTCAAGAACCACTGGAGATTTAAACTTCAAACTTAGTGATAGTGTGTATCACTATAGGAAAACAATCTGATTAGATTTTGGAGCACGTAGGTCAAAGGTCAAGGGTCACAGAGGTCAACTTATGAAATTCCATACATTGAGATTGTTATCATGATATCTCAAGAACCACTGGAGATTTAAACTTCAAACTTAATGATAGTGTGTATCACCATAGGAAGACAATCTGATTAGATTTTGGAGCACGTAGGTCAAAGGTCAAGGGTCACAGAGGTCAACTTATGAAATTCCATACATTGAGATCGTTATCGCGATATCTCAAGAACCACTGGAGAATTTTCACTTACTTGAATTTGAAAAATTTCTTCCGTTTCGGTTTGTAAAATTGCTCTATGACGGAGGCATCATTTTCGACTGCGCGCAGTCGAATTCCATCTAGTTATATTTGAATCACTCATTTTGTGTTAGCATTTTTGTAGGTAATCTGCTTATCAAATCACCTTCAACTGAATAATTTATTCATTCATTTATTTCATATATATATATATATATATATTGCTATTATTATGTGTATGGCAATGAATACTTGCTTTTGGGAGAAACAGGGTTTTGTCTTTTTTTAGCTTATATATTTATAATCGGATGAAAACTATGACGATGTTTAGTTATGTTATATATATTTAATCTGGAAGTACATATATAATGTTAATGTACCGGGCTTACAGGTGTAACAGTAGTTTAAGTGTAGCTGAATTTGTTTAATCACTTTAAAAAAACTAAGTAGTATACCCAGTATTCTACGAATGAATGGTTCAGGAGTATAAAGATAACATATGTAGGACAACTTTAGAAAATGCCTTCGCACAGAACCTAAGAAGGACACAAGTCGTTGTTGTTCTTTATCTTGAAGAAGCGCCATTTTTATATTTGAATCACTCATTTTGTGTTAGCATTTTTGTAGGTAATCTGCCTATCAAATCACTTTCAACTGAATAATTTATTCATTCATTTATTTCATATATATATATATATATATATTGCTATTATTATGTGTAAGGCAATGAATACTTGCTTTTGGGAGAGACAGGGTTTTGTCTTTTTTTAGCTTAT
The DNA here is from genome assembly GCA_035222895.1 of Strongylocentrotus droebachiensis. Taxonomy (NCBI): domain Eukaryota; kingdom Metazoa; phylum Echinodermata; class Echinoidea; order Camarodonta; family Strongylocentrotidae; genus Strongylocentrotus; species Strongylocentrotus droebachiensis. The sequence goes on along the minus strand of JAVYIG010003395.1, from coordinate 61,896 downwards.
ATATTTATAATCGGATGAAAACTATGACGACGTTTAGTTATGTTATATATATTTAATCTGGAAGTACATATATAATGTTAATGTACCGGGCTTACAGGTGTAACAGTAGTTTAAAGGGAAAGTCCACCCCAGGATTTTTTTTAGCTGACGATATAGACCTAATAATACCATGAAGAATGATACAAGTCTCATTAAAATCCATGATCACATAACGAAGATATATCGACTTTTTTATCGAAAATCAGCCGCCCCCCAAATGCAAATGCGTTACATGGGCATGAAACGATCGCATTGTGACGTATGTTGCGAGCTGCCTTCTTATTTCGCAGACATTCACTTTCGCTCGCTGTACACTGTTATCGCACTGACAAGACGAATCATGAATGAAAGCGAAAGTGAATGTCTGCGAAATAAGAAGGCAGCTCGCAACATACGTCACAATTTCGATACTATCGGTTATTTTTTGGCGATCGTTTCATGCCCATGTAACGCATTTGCATTTGGGGGGCGGCTGATTTTCGATAAAAAAGTCGATATATCTTCGTTATGTGATCATGGATTTTAATGAGACTTGTATCATTCTTCATGGTATTATTAGGTCTATATCGTCAGCTAAAGAAAATCCTGGAGTGGACTATCCCTTTAAGTGTAGCTGAATTTTTGTAATCACTTTTAAAAAAAAGGAGTTACCCAGTAGTCTATGAATGATTGGTTCAGGAATATAAAGATAACAATTATTCAGGACAACTTTAGAAAATGCCCTCGCACAGAACCTAAGAAGGACGAAAGTTGTTGCTGTTATTTTTTATTTTTGTTTGGCAACCAGTCTACACAAATTATAGTTGCCACAAATAGTCTTTTTGATATTGGTTGATAGTTTTTTTTTTACCTCAGACTTCTAAGAAATCATGTGTATGCTTCTATGTGTGAACTTACCAAAGAGCACTATTGCATCGACTTCGTATCGAACCTGGGACCTCCCGATTACGAATAAAGGACTATATTTTGCATCATACTTAATATATGGTCCGATCGAGAGTGTTGTACTATGGAATGGTTGTCATGGTTATACAGATATTGATAACTTTTGCACGACGTACGCAATGTATCAGGAAATCAATGATAAGACTTTAAAGGCACACTGTCCTACTTTAGCTACTTGCTCCCTCTATATAGAAAACCTCCCAAATCGGTGCCTGTTGGTCCCCCATGATCCTCTTTTTCTTATGTTAAATGAGAGCTGAGTTAATGAGATAGCCACCTGTCACAGTGACCTCGATGGCTCACTGGGTGGTCTAATCCCTTCTTGCTGAAGTAGTAAAGCCTCCCTTTAAAGGTACAATGTCCCTTTTACAGCCAACATCAAATTCTGTAAAACTTTGCAGGAATTATGAATATGTCACGTATGTCCTGTCCTTGAAATTTCAACGTTAAGCAGTGTCCTGTACAGTATTTAAATTATGCAAGGAAACCTGTTACTTTCTAGACTTCACTGTCGGACACTATTGAGTGACTGACTGACTCCTTTTTTTTTTCTTTGGTAATAACATACATAAAATGAGCTGTAAAGGGTACATGAGCATTATTTTGTCTACATCAATAACCAAATTCTTGTAATGGCGAAAATGAAACTGATTGAATCTTTGCGCAGCACAAAACAAAAGACCATTCGGTACAAGGGTCTGAAAATTAGACTATTACTTTTAGTGATTGTCAGCACTATAGTCGATTCGACAACTAATGGTCGTTATTTTCCCACTTATATAAAGATATTTTCAAGCCCTTTCGTTTTGAGGGAAGTTCTAAATTAGTATTATCTTTCAAATGCTGTTGGAATTTAACTTTTTCATTTGTTTGGCCTATAAATGGGACTTAGTACCTTTAATAATGGATAATTAAAGCTACTCATATGTCTCCAAATTCTCTTTAAGTGTCATTTTTTTCACCGAATAGATCAGGAGCAGACTTACCCAGTTATGAAATGCACTCATTTAGCATCAGGATGTACGTGTTTGAGTTTATAGTGTAAAAGTGATCCACAGTAATATTGGTAGGCGCGTACACAGCGGGGGGGTTTTGGGGTTTGAACTCCCCCCCCCCCCCCTCAATTTTGTTAATGTGTATTTTTTTGGTAAAACCGCCTCTTCAAAAAAAAAAAAAAAAAAAAAATTGCTTAAGGGTGTCCAAATAAACTGACCTTACCCCCCCCCCCCCCCCTAAACGAAATATCGGTAGGCATAATTTTCCAATTTCCGGGACCAAAACAAAAAAACCTCTTTCAGTGTAGTAGAGAAGAAAAGAAATCGGGTGAAAAGGCGGATTATTAATCAAAAGGTGTGACAGTTCGGACAAGCATATCAAATAATAATTATTTATAGCATATAAAAATGTATTCGAGAGAGAAAACATCGTTACTAAGAAAAGTTCATTATTGAATTCAGCTATTACCTACTGAGAGAGAGAGAGATGGTACTGATGGTGGGTGTAAGGGACAGAAAAACGAAGAGAATTTGGAGTGGAGGTGGGGATATTTAAAAGAGAATGTGAGAGGGGGGTATAGAGGAGACGAGAAAGAGAGAGTGAGACAGAAATTAGAGGGGAGAAAAAAGACAGGGAGGAAGGAAGAGAGAAACAGGTAGAGAAGGAAAGGATGGGATAGAGAGATGAAATAGTGATTACCGGCTATAAATCCTTCCGTCACCAAACATTTAACCTTCTACGAAATGAAAACGGATGAAATATGCCAATCAAAACTTCAGGCTCAAATTACAAGCGAGATAAGCATGACAAGTCAATACAGTATTGTGTAAAAGCATGCAGAACAAAAGACAGAGTAGTCGGTTTAAGTTGAGACAGATATATGAAAATGAAAGAAATAAGGTTGCAAATCGTTAATATTTGAGACAGCTAGGTGTATATTTACAGCAAATATCAAGCAAGTTTCTCGTCAATAATTGTTGCTTTAATTGACATATTGCCGAAACAAAACAATGAATAATATCAATGCATGGTGCCAAATCTCACTCAATACTGAATGGTGCCGAATCGAGGAAGACCAATTTTAGCGAATGTCCTCCCGGCACCCGTTTTTCGTAGCGACTGACTAAAATATGGCGGGGAAAATCCAAAAGAGAGACGGCTCCGGCGCACCGGCCGCTCTGCATGAACTTTAAGCCAATCGCGTTGCTACAAATGTGACCAATCACAAGCTTTTCGTAAACGATTTTGAGAAGCGGAGAGCCAAACAATTTAGCGCCCTCCGCGGTGAAACTTTGCAAAATTTCTAAATCTACCGATTCATCAACGGTTCTAGCCCCAAAACGCAAGTTGGCCATATTATGATGAACTTCCTAAAGCTGGTCTAGCTAATTGAAGTCAATCAAAGATCCAAACAACTTCTACTGCACCACGTGCATAAATATATCATTCTAGGGCAAACCATTATATTGGAGCAAACTTCAATCTTGTTACAGACTTACATTATGATACGAGAAATATATAGCCAGTATATATATTTATCTTACCCGAAAAGTAAGCGACATTAATTGGCAATTGTTTTAATTATTTAATGGCATCAAAATATTGAAATTCCCTCCCTAATGACTTAAAAGCACTAAAAAAATGTGCATTTTTCGAAATAGACCTTGATTATAGTAACTGTCTCTATGATTGTGACTCAGAGAATGGAAACAACGTGAACAGTGTCCTAATATTCAAATTATGCAAGGAAACCAGTTTACTTGCTAGATTTCACTGTCAGACGCTATTGAGTGACTGACTGTCTTTTTTTTTCTTCTTCGGTAATAACATACATAAAATGAGCTGTAAAGGGTACATGAGCATTTGTCTACGTCAATAACCCACTTCTTGTAATGGCCAAAATTAAACTGATTGAATCTTTGCGCAGCATAAAACGTACGACCATTCGGTATAATGGTCTGAAAATCAGACTATTACTTACTGGCTCTAACCGCTCTATAGCTCTCAAGTCGATTCGACAACTAATAGTCGTTATTTTCCCACTTAAAGACAATTTCAAGCCCTCCCCCCCCCCTTTTTTTTCGTTTGTAGGGAAGTTCTAAATTAGTATTATCTTTCAAATGCCGTTGGAATCTAACCTTTTCATTTTTTGGCCTGCAAATGGGACACAGTATACCTTTAAAGAAATGTACTTTGCAATTGTGTGTGATTATATGAATATTGTAAGGTAGCAGTGCAACAAAATTGCATCTTATAGGAGGGAAAAAACCATTCTGGTGGGGGTTTTAAGCACAATTTAATCATAAAAGAATGGACAGATAATTATATCAACTTTAAATACGAGCGAGCGTAGTGAGTGAGCCAGATTTACGTGAAATTAAAGAAAACGTGGCTCTTAATCGCTTTAAATTAGGAGCACATTTTATAGGGAAAGGAAAAGGGGGCTATCAATATCCAAAGGGAAAAGGACACTTATTTTAAATTAAAGAAAAGAGCATATGTCAAAGTAAAAAGAATTACATTACAATTAAAGAAAAAGTACAATCATGCCAACGGACAAGGGGCACTTTCAAAGGAAAAGAAGCACTAACTTTAGAAAGGATACGAGGCACGTGTCAAAATAATAGGGGCATTTATCAGAAATGAAAAAGGGCAATTATTACAAAGGGGGCACCTCTCAAATCGGAATAAGGGCCCTCATCGGAGATGAAAAGGGACACTAACAAGAATAAAAAGAGGGCATACAAAGAAAAAAAAAGGCTTGTCAAAATTATATAATTATTGAGGGGCACTTATTAGAGGTGCATGAGAATATACCAGTTCGTAGATACAATCTGAGCATGCGCGGATTGATCTGCGCATGCACAGATAAAGGTCACTTGATCAAAATTGTAAAACCTGGATGAGACTACTGGATACATGCATTCAATTGAACACTGGTGTAAGTAATCTTTTCAAGAGGGCAAACAAAGAATCACATGACTTTAGCTGTGATTATTCCAAAATAAAAGGCACAAATTAGATTTATATACGTTTAAAGATATGTGGATATTTGGGGTCATATGATATATATTATCCATGTGCTAACTACGAGTCTATTGGCACTTATTACGTAAACAAAAAAAATTAGGGCACTTATTTTATTGTTGAAGAAAAAATGAGTACCCCTCAGATTTTAATAGGGGCAGTTATTATAGGACTGTGTGCCTCCGTGTTTTTATATTGCTATTTTTGCTGAATTAGCTAATTCGCTAAATCGCGCTTTTAGGTAAATGTGGTCTCGCATAAGTCGCATCTAGCAATTTTTGTTTTTGCCAGGTCCTTAATTAGATGGTTTCTTTCTATTTCCATGCTTTTTCAAAAAAGTGGGGGCCGAGCCCCTGAGCCCCTGAGCCCCTAAGCCCCCGAGCCCCGCCTTAGCGATGGTCCTGCACAGAGGATGACCTCCGGGGAAAGCGGGTAGGGGGAGGCGGGCAGGGGGGGGGGCACAGTGCACTTCTTCAAGTACCCACAAAGTGCCTCCTTTACGGTAAGAAGTGCCCCTTTTTCATTATAAGAATGCGCCGCCCCTCCTCTTTTCATCTCTGATAAGTGCCCCTTTTCCTTCGACAATTTTTCCTCTTTTTTTCTTTTGCAATAATTTACCTCCGATAAATGCCATTATTAAAATCTGATCGGTGCCCCTATTCTTTCAAAAATGCAAATTTTCCTTTATTATAAGTGCCCATTTTTTTATTCTGAAAAGTGCCCCTTTTCACCTGTGGTAATCTCCCTGTTTGCAATGATACGTGCCCCTTTTCCTTTCTAATAAGGGAACTATAGGGATACGCTTCATCACAGGGAATCACAGCCGAGAAGACAGCGTCATGCACGGCTATGCGATTGAACATCGGACTCCCAACTCTACAAGAGCGACGACTGGAATCACGTCTAGCCATGATGTACAAGATCCTCCACCACCAGATAGCCATCCCTCTTCCAGATTACATCTCACAGAAAGGCAGAGCTACAAATCTCCGATTCTTACAAATACAGCTTCTTTCCTCGCACCATGAAAGACTGGGATGAGCTTCCTACAAATATCATTGAGCTGCCCACATTAAAGCAGTTCAAGGAAGCCATCAGCTGCGAATAGTCACAGCATCATCTTTATTTTTTATCATTTTTATCATTTTACTTGCACCATAAACAGGCATAAACATGTATATATTTCGGCACAAATTCACACAAGCCGTCCACCGTCGGCAAAAGATCACCCTTGTCTAGATGCTGAACAGGCTTTGACAAGTAGCAGAATAGAAGTATATCCCCTTTTTCCCTCTTATAAATGCCCCTGCATGATGGTTGCCCAATTTCCGTCAAAAATTGCCCATTTCCCATTACCATAAGTGCCTTTTTCCATCCCTGGTGAGTGCCTCTTTCAAGATGTAAGAAGTGCCCCATTTTCACCTCTGATAATCACCCTTTGTACTTTGACACGTGCTCCTTTTCTTTTCTAATAAGTGTCTTTATTTATCCCTGTCGATAAGTGTCCCCTTTTCCTCTCATCATTAAACGTGCCCCTAATTTAAAGCGACTAAGAGGAATTTCACCCAATGCTCGCTCGCTCGCATTTATAATTATGTTACTTATCAGAGGTCATTTCAGTCTTCCGTTATGAGAATGTGCTATGACCCCATCAGGATCCCCCCCCCCCCCCTCTTTATAAGATTTAATTTTTCGCACTCCTACCTCACAAATCTAAAAAAAAAATATTCGCTCGCTCGCAAATGAATATTCAAACATCACACGCAACTGCAAAGTACAATTATGCTTAAGCAATATATTGTATGATGTATAAAGAGAAACAAACACTGAAACCATCCGTGATAATGTATTCACATTTTAGGGTATATACCAATGTCTGAAAAATTGTATATTTTCGCTTTGAGATTTCCTATTGTAGGTGCCCCTTTTTCAGAAAGTGCCCATTTTTTGTTGGTGCCCCCCGCCCCAGGCCCCCCCCCACCCCCCCCCCCCCCCTCCTTTGGAAGTCGCTTGGCCACCCCGCGCATATTTTTTTTTACACAACTGTTTACTTGTTTAGCCATTTTCGCGAAAAAATTCCAAGAAGTGCTCTGGTAAAAGAGTCTAGGTCGTCAGCGCACTATATGTGCAAGCACCACTGACCTATGGCAAGCACGTACACCCAGAGAAGGGGGGAATATGATAGAAAGGGGAAAACAAGGATAGTATTAGTAGTACTGGCCTATGGAGAAGGAAAAACAAGGAAATACATAAGGAAAGAGAAGAGGATAAGTCAAAGGAAGAATCACTAAGTTGAAGAGCTATATAAGAGGATCATAGATCTAGACAAAGGAAAAACAGGGAAATACATGAAGGAGAAAGGGAATCTATCAGATTAAAACAAAGAAATACATGAAACAAAAGAGAAGAGGTTAGAATAAAGGAGAACAAGAGAAATACATAATGAAGGAGAATGGGGATATTAATGAAGAAAAAACAAAGAAATATATGACAATTTTGCACAGTATTTTTTTACTGAAGTGGCTAAACAGTTGTTAAAAAAAAAATATGCGCTGGCCGCCCCTGGCCCTGCGTAATATAATGAAATCTAAATTTATCTATTTTAGAAAAATACGCATTCCATAGTTGAGAACTTGAGAGCTGTTTACACTCAAAGGTAAAGCAAACGGATTGGCGGGCGATAACCACGTACATAAGTTCGCTGACGATCACGATCATACTCTGGTGATGTCATGCAAGTTTTTATGTGAACACAGCTCCACATGTGATTGATATTGTCGTCACCAACTGAAATTATGAGCAGAAAATCTGATAAAACCAAGAAGGAGGATCAGGATGATGGTACTGGAAGGATTGGACGTCTTGATGAGCCCACAATGGGTTACTATCGACGGGTCTCCGATAAGATTCAGGAAGGATTTGAAAACGCTGATGAAAAAGGTAGATTATTTTGTGAAATGCGGAGGACTCGGTCCCATGTGTTGGATTTTGTGTTGGAGTCTGCAGATCTTTGCGGCGCTAATGTAGATGCGTATCCGTTTATATCAATTTTTTTAGCAGTTTAATATCCATTCTTAGCAAATAAATTTTAGCCTAATTTTTTACTAATCTTAATCATAATCATATATTGCATTTTCCACCTGAATTTGGATCACATCCAACACCGGGAAGCCTCCGTTTAGGGCTTTGATGTCGACGTCGTCGCTCAGTACCGTGTCCGCGCTCCAGCTTTGCAACTCAAACTGAAGCTATCAGTCTAAAATTATGCAAGCTTCTCGTATAGTTTATGGTATCGTGCATGTGCGTAATACCATAAAGCATACGCGAAGTTTGCATAATTTTAATTGCAGCACAATACAATTGCATTCAGTTACAAGGGTGGGGTGCAGGCGCGTGCGTGTGTTCAGGTAGCAACCATAAACTAAGATAACAGTCGCTAACTTAACACACGCGCGCGCCCGCACCCGACCGTCAGGAGTCAGGACGGTAGGCCTATGTAATTGTATTGTGCTTCAGCTTGCCGTGAATCCAGTGAGAAAGTGCATATTAATAAGTCTTTGTTTCTTAGGAAAAATACTCCGACAGATAAGAAAATTGACACAAAACTGGTTACAAACATATCGACTTTTAAATCATGACCTTTATTTGGACATTTGATGAATGTTTACTTCATTTTGGGTACGGTATATTTTAGAATAGGTTTTAGGTTTTAACAATTTCAATGTTTGTATAAATTTGAAGTGCAAGTTCTTTCTTACTCTCACTCAGCAATGTTCATGAGGAACGTCTACTCTGAACTGGAAGGCAACGAAATAGGACTCTCCCAAAACCAGACAGTAAGCCGCATTCTCGAGACAGTCCTCCCTCTCTCGGAACCTGAACAGCTGACCTCCTTCCTCCGTGGATTGACCTCTGACCTGTCGACCTCGTCCACTGATCGGTTCGCAAGCCATGTTCTACAGTCGACCATGATCGAAGCCCTGCGTTATGTGGGCACAGAGGAAGGGAAAGATCTGCCTGGGATTTTTTGCTCAATTTGTAAAGAAATGTCAGAGAACTTTAAAGAGGTAGAGTGTATGTTTATTGGTGTTTTTTAAAGGAAATTTATCTATCATGATGGAAACGCTGTATTTAAAATTTAAAAAAATTCCTTTATGAGTAGAATTTACAGTTAAATAATGCAGTAGATGATGATACAATCGCAATCATAATCATAACGATGATGATGGTAGTGAAAATGGTTAAGATGATATGTATACTACATGTAGTTTTGTTAATTTCTTATATATCCAGAATACATTGGTAGTCATGGTACTCTCGTGTTAACCTTTGCTTTACCTAGGAAAATGATTCCTTACCAGGAAACCTGTTTACTGCACCTAGGTAGAGAGTGACAATTTTATAGTAATGCCTAAGGACTTACATAAGGAAGTGGATAAATAAAAACAAGACATCTATATGAGCAGTTTATTTAAATGTATGTTTTAATAATGTCTCGTGTCTGAGGCCATTCTAAAGCCTGAAGTATTTGGTCATTATACTGTCCGCTATCCATGCATTACCAAGAAGGAAAAAAAAAAAACGTCTTTTTGTAAATGTAATTTTCCTTCTTATGTGGTCAGATTAGTAGATCTGTCATTGATCAGCTGTTCTACAAACTCCTACGATTTTGGTAATGTATGAGGAAAAGTATGTTGAACTTGCCCTTTGATGTATTTCCATGGCAATGCCACTCTCCACGCAGGTGTAGTAAATGAGTACCCGGTAGGAATTTATATCTTGAATGTTTTCAGCACCTTAGGGCAGCTGGGCTAAAGCCAGGGTAATAATACTACAGTCTACAAAGACCTCCTGTCTACAAGGCTGCATTTGTTGTTTCCCTTGAAAATGGTTTCTCATTGAATCATGTACTAAAGGAACCTGTCTACAAAGATCACCTGTTTAAGAAGGCCACTTTTTGTGTTTCCCTTGGGTGGTCGCTATAGACAGGTTTGACTGTACTTTGTATGAGCCTTGAGCATTCCATGGAATAGATTTGTGTGCAATATAAAAATGTACTATTATTGTTATTATTATCATAATACTGTTTATTATTATCTGTCTTATTCCTAGGTGATAATGGACACGTATGCTAGCCATGTTTTACGAACCCTCATAGCAAGCCTTGCTGGCATCCAGGCCCCAGAGAATGTCTCCAGAAGCAAACTCTCACGAGGCCAGCAACATAAAGGTTCATCATCATTTCTTTTCTGTCTTTTAGAGCCCCACTGCACTACTTGTAGTCACTTGCGCCCTCTATATAGCAAACAATGCTCGGTGACTGTTGGTTCCCCATGGTCCCCTTTTTCTTATGTTAATTGAGAGCTGATTTGATGAGATAACCACCTTTCCAGTGACCTTGCAGGGAGGTATAATCCCTCCTGGCAACTAGTGCAGATAGGCTTTAATATAGGAGACTAATCACCAAGAATACTTTTCTCTGTATGTTCAGGGTTCTATCTCATTATCTATCTTGACGGTCTCGTACATTATGTATTATTTTTGCTTTGCTTTTGCTATAAATATTTTTATTTTGTAATGATGATTTAATGTTTTCTATTATTAAACATAATACAAAATTGTCAAATGTGTCCCTTAAACGTTTTCTACATGTGTGGAGGGTTTTTTCCTGAACTTGTAAATATATATATATCTTTAAAATTCATACTGATTAATGCATTTCCTTCACAAAATTAACATAATGCATACATGCCAACTGTTCAGATTAAAGAGGAACATTCCTCTTTTTGGGAGAAGATAATTATCATTTTAATGCAGGTGTTCCTCTTCCTGTACAAATTTATCTGTAGTATTGAATAGGAGAGTTAGGATTGTTCCTCTTTTTTTTTTAAATAGCATAATTTGTACAGATTTCTGATTTTCAAATGTTGGCATGTATGATAATGCAGTAAAGACATTGCCAAATTGACAAGGAAAGTATCATTTTAAGTGGAATTGTGGACTGTCATTTCGTGAATTCTAATGCTCTTGTACTGACATTATTTTCAATTTTTTTAGAGTTGGTGTTGGAAACCAAAGTCATCTTGAATTCACCACCAAAAGACTTTCTCTCGTGTGTGGAAAAGATCTCAGAAACCATCATGGAAGTAGATGATTTGAATGGTAAGCCTGTCCTGAATCCATTACCATCTAAACTGCCCGCAATATCTGTTCATATTATATAATATAAATGGCGAGTTTAATTCCAAAAGGAGCTAAATCAATTTTTGTAACTTCAAAGAATTTATTTTCCCTCTTTTCCACTCTTTTACCTTTTTAGCGCCCCCTACAAGGGCCACCAAGGGCATGTGCCCCCTAAGCCTAGGTACACCAACTGAGTTCATAATTATCTCAAAGCGCACAGAGGAATCTTTTAAAGCCCCACTGTACTATTTGTAGCTACTTGCTCCCTCTATATAGAAAACAATGCATAATCGGTGACCATTGGTCCCCCATGATCCTCTTTTTCTTATGTTAATTGAGAGCTGATTTGATGAGATAGCCACCTGTCAGTGACCACGCTGTGTGGTCTAATCCCTCCTAGCCAAACTAGTACAGGCGGCCTTTAATATCATTCCTTGTTTCATTTCAGAATACTTCACCAGCGCGACAGCTGGCCCAGTCCTAGAGGTATTATTGCTAGCACTTCACCATACCAACAAAGAGCTATGTAAACGCCTGACCAAGATGTTTCTCAAGCAAGCCAAACTTTTGAGCAAAGGAGTCGCCACGGAAACAGAAAAAGAAAGGTGAGAGAGTTTGCATTTAATTATTTATTCTTTTCTTCCTACGAGTAGGAGGTCACATTATTCAGTCATTAAACATGAACTGTCAAGAGTTACATATTGCATTGTACGGTAAAACCTGTCTATGAAGACCACTCAAGGGAACATGAAAAGTGGTCTTTATAGGCAGGTGGTCTTTATGTACAGGTTGCAATGAGAAAACATATTCAAGGGAAATTAAAAATGTGGTCATTACAGACAGGTAGTCTTTCTATACAGGTGGTCCCTAAATAAAAGCAGGTTTGACTGTAATTGTATATTGTTTTGTTGACTTGGACACAAAACCCACCATAAGATAATAGATTTACACTAGTTTGTAAAGGCTGGTACGGTAGTCAGTTATATTGCACAACTTTGGTGACAATTGTTCAGGGGTCAATTTTAAACAGTAATCAAATTCCTAACTTCAACCCGGCACTCAATGCTACACCTCTAAGCCTAACCCTGTGTGCAACCTAAAACCCAATCTCAACCCAAGTACTTAATTCAAATAAGTATCATTGATGATGAAATTTAGCAAATGTCACCCAAAAAATAGTTTTTAAACCACATTTCTGTCATGTTTTCTTTGTAAGTTTGTTCACTTACATTTCCATCCTTTGACTTTTTCTTTTTCAGATCTTTGGCTCAGCTTATGACACACCCGATCAGCAGTCACCTGCTTGAGGTCATTTTCAAGGTCATTGGTGATGACCTCCTCTTAAAGGTCATAGGTCGAAGCTTCAAAGGTCAACTCATCAAACTGGCCATGCATGGTGTTGCCAATTTTGTTCTCCAACGATTGCTTGAAAGAACCAAAGACCTACCTGTGGTAAGCTTGTTATAATTCTTTCATGGACCTGGTTGACAAAGCCTTTTTTCAATGACAAATGACAGAAATTAGTCACAAATCTGATGACAATCAATCAGATTCTAGGAATTCACAAGCTTATAACAAAAACTGTCATTTGTCAATGATGACAAGTTTTGTGAAAATGGGCCCTGATGTGAAATCAGCCGGCCTCGTAAGAGTTTCTTCTATTACAAGATATTGCCAGGTGGTCTAATACCAGTTGGTCCAACCCCTAAATCATATTTCATTTTCAAGAGAAGATTGAGTTCTTAGAAAGGTAAAAATAACTTTTGAATGCTTTTGTTCTCTTTATATAAAGTGTGGTAGACATTTTTATGTACACTCACATCCAAAATATGATGATTATTCCGAAACCTCACAGTGAACACCGATTCTTATGTGCTAACGTTTTAGCGTTGCTTTTAGCGTTGCTTTTAGCGTTGCTTTTAGCGTTGCTTCCACACAATGCAGGTGCATGACTGAAACAAAACACAATTTTTTACTGTATTTATTTATTTATTTCTGACATTTTGTGTAAGATAGCACATTTTTCACCAATATGGTGGTCTTCCATGCAGCACTGTTTGGTAACAGCAAAATGCAATAACAATCATGAATATAAGGCCATGACAGTAACAGAACAAAAAAGAAGAAGAAAATAAGTATATAAATGTATACACATTCTTTGGTATCCTCTTCATAAATGTTGATTGATCATTAATTTTCTAAATTTAACTCTTCCTCCTTTATAGTTTGAGGAGCTTTTTGATGAGATTGTTGCTGATATAGAGAGTGTGTTAGCTGTCAATCATCTTGGTGTCATTCAACGATTGGCTGCTGGCTGTGTAAGCCACACCTCCAAGCAGGGTAGGAAAATCCCTTCTGAAGTGTAATCCTTTGTTGATTTATTCATGATTAATCATTTGGCAATATTCATTAAGATAAAACAATATATAATACAAAAAAGAAGGGGGAAATACATAATTGAAACACTGGCTGCACTAACTTGTTTGCCCAAGTATGGAGACTGTAGTAGTAGTCTGTAGTTGGAATATCAGCTGAGCCCCTCAAAGTGTTTGGAGCCCCAAATTTGCCAACAAATTTGATGGCAAAATTTCACTTAAATTGTATCATATTGTGAAAGAGGATGTCATTTAATTAAGGCACACTTCTGTGAAGATTTTCCCTGAAAAAAGTGTGTTTGAAGACAAATATTGATAAAAGAATACATAATTTGGGTTTAAATTTTGTATTCTTTCATCAATATTCAACTTCAAACACCTTTGTTTTGAAAATCCTTGCAGAAATGTCTCTTAATTGACATCCTCTTTCACATTATGATAACAAATTTAGTGAAATTTTGCCATCAAATTTTTGGGGCCCCAACCCTTTAGAGGGGCTTTCATACAATTTTCAGATATACTAAAATCAGAGATTAAAAAAAAGACAATAACACCTTGACTTAACCATATCACTTATTTATTTTCAATTTAATGAGAGAACATTCTTTTGTTGTTGTTGTTGTTAGTTCCCTTCCTGCAGTGTCTGATGAAAGCCTTCCACTGTCATGAGCCGAGAGACAGGCAGAACTCCTGCGTACCCCTTTTTGCTGCCATGGTAACCTATGAGGTCATGTTCGGAGAGAAGGATGACACAAAGGTACATATATATTTTTTAGCATAACAATAAAACACTTTTTGTACCCCCGGAAATGATTATGATCACTTCTTTAAAATGGTAATGATGATGATAACGCTAATACTCAAATTACTTCATTTTTAGGCTGTGCAAAATTAGTGTAGCTCCGTATGAATGATAGATCTTATTTCATAAATTTTTACTCACAAACTGTACAAGCTTTTATGAAGAAAGTGGCATGACATAAAGTCCAGTTAGCCCCCCCCCCCTTCTTAAATCTTGATTGTTTGATGATATAAAAATAAACGCTGTCTCTTCCTCTCTCTCTCTCTCTCTCTCTTCCTATGTCTGCCTGTCTCCCTCCCTCTCTCCCTCTCCATCTTTCTCTCCCCCTCTCTCTCTCTTACTCTCTCTCTATCTTGATCTCTCTCCCCCTCTCTCTCTCTTCCTCTCTCTCCCTTCCTCCCTATCGCTCTCCTCTCCCTCTCTCTCCCTCCCTCTTCCTCCCTCGCTACCAGGAGGACCCTCAGGCACCTCCTCCCATCCAGCTCCAGGGCTCCCTGCTCCTCCAGGAGATGCTCAAGTTCTCCAAGAATGGCTCCATCCTCAACAGCTTCATGGCCATGACCCCAGAGATGCTTGTATCCATGGCGACCCATCCGTCTGGGAGCTATCTCCTGGAGGCGTTCATGAAGAGCACTGTGATCGGCGAGAAGAAGAAGGACCAGTATGTGGAGAAATTTAAGGTTGGTTTTCTTTGATTTTATTTATAATCAGTAAGCAGATATTTCGATAATATATATAGTGATCCAACATTTTCTGTGGCAATTTCTTGCTTCAGACTTGACTTTGTCCATAACATATGGTTACTTTCCTGCACCTGGGTTTAGGGTAAGTATGAGACCTAGGTTTAGGATCACCAGTTGGTTTCACTTCTTCATCCAAGGATGATGCTAGGATTTTGAGGAGTGTAAATAAATAACTGCTTAGCAACAGCTGGAGATATATTACCAAAAAAACATTTGATTCCCTTGATTTTAGTTAAAATGATAATTATGATAATAATAATATGTCTTGTTTAATAACCCAGAGTAGCCTCATCAGTATACATACTGCTCTCCCTGAGGGCCCTGCAATCATATCATTAACTGTTTTTCAACTGTGAAACGTTTCATAAATCTTTCAGGGCAGTTGTTTCCAGATCGCCTGTAACAAGCACGGCTCAAGAACAATAGAAGGCATCTTCAAGAAAGAAAAAATAACTGCTTAACAACAACTGGAGATATATTACCCCAAAAACATTTAATTCCCCTGATTTTAGTTAACTAATTTTTATTATCTGTGAAACGTTTCATATATATTTCAGGGCAGTTGTTTCCAGATCGCCTGTAACAAGAACGGCTCAAGGACGATAGAAGGCATCTTCAAGGCATCGTCCATCAAGAGCAAGTTTGTCATCGCCGAGACCCTGGCTGAACGAGAGAGCCATCTCCTCTCCCACACGTTCGGTCGCTTCGTCCATCGGAACCTCTCCCTCGGTCATCTGCGGAACCGGAAGCAGGAATGGAAGAGTATTCAGATGAAGGAGGCTCAGAAAAGGAAACTCTTTGCAGATATCGTTGGCAGGGAACCACCAAGTAAGAAAAGAAGAAATCAGCGTTTCAACTTTTCATTTCTTTCAAAAGCCTAGTGTGTGTAACTGCAGTCTTAAAGCCCCTCTGCACTACTTTGGCCAGAAGGGATTAGGCCACACAGCGAGGTCACTGACAGGTGGCTATCTCATCAAATCAGCTCTCAATTAACATAAGAAAAAGGGGACCATGGGGGACCAACAGTCACCGATTAGGCATTGT
Organism: Strongylocentrotus droebachiensis; assembly: GCA_035222895.1. Lineage (NCBI taxonomy): Eukaryota > Metazoa > Echinodermata > Echinoidea > Camarodonta > Strongylocentrotidae > Strongylocentrotus > Strongylocentrotus droebachiensis. The sequence continues at coordinate 45,742 of JAVYIG010003395.1, read as the reverse complement.
TTGCTATATAGAGAGTGCAAGTAGCTATAAGTAGTGCATTGGGGCTTTAAAGTCTAGTGTGTGTACTTGTAGTCATAAAGTTAAAGATGCACTGAAGAGGAAGATGTTTGCAGATATCGTCGGCAGGGAGCCTCCAAGTAAGAGAAGAAGAAATCAGCGTTTTAATTTAATTTGGTTATCGACTTACCAAGATCTTGCTTTACCTTTTCATTTCTTTTAAAAAGCCTAGTGTGTGTAATTGGAGTCTAAGTGTCTTCAGGGGGTGTTTCATGAAACAATTAGTTGGTGGTCATGGCACACACAAAAAAGATCAGTCTTACATTACAGTGAAACCTGTATATAACAACCACTCGAGGGACACACAAAAAGTGGTCTTTATAGGCAGGTGGTCTTTATGTACAGGTTCCTTTAGGATGTGTCTCAATCATAAACCACTTCCAAGGGAAACAGAAGATGTAATCATGGATTACTGTTAAATGTTTTGTTATGATTGGTCAGCTCAAAAATAGTTGGATTAAAGTATCTCTGCAAATTCTCAGGAAGTTCTTAATCTTTGCTGACTGTATTGACGTGTCTTGTTTAAACCTCTAAAACCTCTTTTTGTGATGCAATGGTTTCAAGAATTTTTTATTTTTGTTTGCCCTTTCAACCAAACATACATTCCTTCTCAGTGCCATAACTACCAAAATGCTATTTCTTGTAACACCTGCAAACGTAAATGTCCATAAGATGTGAATAGTTGATCGTTTCATTTTTCACCCATTAAATTAACTGAAAATCCCAAATTGATTTGTATAATTTACTGCATGGATTTTTTTTTTTTTTACAGAGAAAGAGAAGGCAATGGAGGAGGGCCGACGAGAAGACGTGTTTTCCAAGGAGATAGCTATATTGACTGGGTCTGGGGATTCAAGACTAGGAGAAGAACCAGGGGTAAGTGCTTTGTAGCTCTGCAAGCATTGTTTGCGACAGGATTTGAAAATTCGTTCTTTCTTCACAATCAGGATAAACTTTACCAGTTTCAACTAATTTTCAAGTCACACGACCGACCAGATGAATGTTGCCCGTAATTTAAGTTCACAAGAGAGGTTAAAGATTATATTGTTTTTATTTAGGTGATGTATCATATTCTTTATTACAACGAAAATCACATGATGTCTGCTTTATTCAGATGTTTATAGTGTGAGTTTTGTAGATTTTCCTTTTCTCAAAACTTTCTACTGTAAAACAAGAGACCTCCACAGGCATAACATTTTTACGAACTTTGCCAGTAGATAAGAATAGCGCTGTGAAGTATTGGACTTACAATTGACAGAACAGTAACATTTCTTGCCGTAAAAATTGCTGTTCTTACTGATCTTGAAAGTTTCATGTCGCATAAATTTCTGGTTGAATCCTCTCTGCTAGCATCTGGATATATGATGTTGTAAAAGTAGTACTTCTAAGATAATTCACTTACTTTGAGCAAATTTGTACATTCTTCAGAGCCTTTTTAAAGGCATCGTTTAAAAATTTTAAATCTGAGATGCATGAGCCTACTTGTTTGAATTTCGATTTCCAATCATAAATATCAGACAGGCGATCGGCTTGTAAAAGTCATGGCGTTCCTGACTGACCTAAAGGTTAATAATTATGATTGCAGCATGAGCTAAATCCAGGATTTCAGAATCTGAAGCAATGTTACCTAGTCACTTTAAGCAAATTTTTTTCCTTCTCCTTGTTTTTAGGAGGATGCGACAGCCGACAACGATGAAATCACAACCATCTTCAGTAATCTATCCCAGAAGGGAGAAACACCGTTAGATGAAGACCAAGCGCACCAGACACAAGAAAAGAAGAAGAAGAAGAAGAAAAGGAAGATTAAGGACACTGACTGATAGAAAAGGGAATTGTTTATATTTATTCAGATCTCTGCTGCTAGCGAGTCGCGTCTTATGCTTGAGATCCTGTTTTCAAGCCCTTTTTTAAAGAGAAGGTTGAGTTCTGGGGAGAGGTGAAGAATATTTTGTGAGCATTTCAGAACATCAGAGAAAAAATGTCCCGTGGCTCTTCAAATGCCTTCATATTCAAGTATGACAAGTAACAGCTTAAAAAAGAGGTCCGATTTTTATGCAACATTTTTGTGTAGTCCCATATACATCTTTCTGTGTACAGTGCTTGTTCTTTACCAAGACTGGTCCAAATTTCTTATCATTTTGATGACTCTAGAACCTTGCAGTACACACCAATGCTTAAATGCTATATGATCAACTTTTTCTGATCGATTCCACACCGTTTCTTTCGCAATACAATCGCATACCCAGAACTCAACTTCATCTTTAAGCTCGTCAGTCTGCATGTTATTTCGAAGTCGTCTTGACTCTATACAGTGCGTCCCAGAAAAAACGAAACCGAGAATTATCGATGTTCTATCGTAACTTAATCATAACCATAATTAATGAATGATACATATTTGGAAAGTTTAGAGTCTCCTCTTTCAGTTGATGCTACTCACGTGATGCATATTTCACGCATGAGTGATTAAAAGCAATTTGAAGGAAGGAAACCAAAAAGACATTTGGCGGGCGGTATCTGAATTTCGAAGAAAAGTTCACATTTCTAGAAAGTTGAGTTTCTGCCCTTTCATATGACACCTCAATCAAGAAAAATGAGCCAGGAATAACAAAGTTCTGTTTGTTTAAGGTAGTGCTTGTATTTCCATAATTTTATTAAACGAATTCGTTTTCACTGGCTGCCTGCCATATCAATAAACGAAATTAACAAAAGACTTAACTCCGTTTCGTTGACAATCAGCCGTAGACGAGTGTCTTCATGCATGGCTGATTGTCAACGAAACGGAGTTAAGTCTTTTGTCAAATCTGCTTTTTGCTACGGCAGGCACCCAGTGAAAACAAATTCGTTTGTTAAAATTATGAAAATGTAAGGGCTACTTTAAACAAACTGAACTTTGTTATTCCTGGCTCATTTTTCTTGATTGAGGTATCATATGAAAGAGCAGAAACTCAACTTTCTAGAAATGTGAATTTTTCTTCGAAATTCAGATACCGCCCGCCAAACGTCTTTTTGGTTTCCTTCCTTCAAATTGCTTTTAATCACTCATGCGTGAAATATGCATCACGTGAGTAGCATCAACTGAAAGAGGAGACTCTAAGCTTTCCAAATATGTATCATTCATTAATTATGGTTGTGATTAAGTTATGATAAAACATCGATACTTCTCGGTTTCGTTTTTTCTGGGACGCACTGTATGTGCCTCTAAAGCGATATCCATATGCCACATTGTATTTCACAAAGGTTATTTTACCTAATACATTCTAGTTACTTTCTAAATTTAAAGTGTATAAAAGCTAATATACAATGATTTTTTTTAATAAATTGTAATGTTATTAGATTAAAAAAAAAATGTATGTGGACATTTTTAGCAAAAAAGAGAAGTTGCAGAAAGAGAAACATCTGGAACACAAAACATAATAGTTGTTGGAGATATCATTGAATTCTTAAAAAAATTGTGATTTGACATATCTGAATGACAATTTCATTTAAAGTGGGACTGCACTACTTGTACATTGTAGCTACTTGCACCCTCTTTATAGCAAACAATGCCTCAGAGGTACCTTTTGGTCCCCTTTTTCTTATGTTAATTGAGAGCTGATGTGATGAGATAACCACCTGTAGATTCTCCCTGCCCCACCCTCTTTTTGGCCCTTTTATAATGAAATTTTACATTGATATAGATATTGTACAAATTCAAATTCAAAGAGATGAAAGAAGAGACAAAATTTACCAATATTTTGTTTTCGTTGTGAAAATGCAAAGGGAATCTTCATAACTTTATATGATTATCTCAGCATTAAATTTGAAGGTGTACCCCTAGCAGTGGTTTGAAATATAAATCAATATATTTTTACCTTTACATTCTGATAATATTTCTATCATCTGTCTTCCTTGTTAAATCACTTTTTGAAAAGAATAATAAAGAATATTATCACGGGATTGTACCATGTATGCCCTGGCTCCATTTCCTTTGTGATGACTATGATGATGATGATGATGATGATGATGACGGTGATTGTGATATAATGATGATTATAATGATGATGATGGAGATGGGAATCGATGATGATTATAATGATGATTGTGATATGATGTCGATTGTGATAATGGTGACTATGACCGACGATTATAATGATAATGAAGAGGATTATGATGAGTGTGATAATGATGGTGATGATGATGACAAAGATTGGTTATGGTGATAATATGATGGTGATGGCTATGATGATGCTGGTGATGATGAGGAAGATGATTATAATGATAAAGAGGGTTATGATGACCTTCATGGTGATGATGTTGAGAATGATGACAATTGTGATCATGATGAATGATTATGATAATGATGATGGAGTGATAATAAGATGACTATTGTGATGACGAAGATGGTGACATGTGATGATGATGATGAAGATGACGATGATGACAATTGTGATCATGCTGTATGAAAATAGTGATGGAGTGCGGATAATAAGATGACTAGTGTGATGGAGATTATGATGACAAAGATGGTGACACGTGATGATGATGAAGATGATAAGTATGACGGTGTTTATGATGATGATATTCTCCTTACTACTTTTATTGAAGTTATAAATAAGACAATGAAACATCCTATGCATGGGGCCAAGGTGGCGGGGGGGGGGGGGGGTCAGAGAGAGAGAGAGACAGAGAAGGGAAAGACAGAGAGCGAGAGAATTTGATTTTATTTGGTTTATTGCAATAAAAGAACATTCAGCTGGAAATCTGAAATTACTCAATTAACAAAGTCAATATACAACACATTAAACGATCAAAATATTAATGTAAAACGTACAACCATAAATCATGAATAATGAAACAAAATATTACATCAAAATCGAAATATATTACAAATATTAAAAACTTCTGTGTCATCAAAGGTTACAAAGAAAGGAAAGAGAGAGAGAGAGAGAAACGGAACTAGAAAGGAAGAGAAAGAAAAAGAAGAAAGAAAGAAAAGTTGATCAGAGAATATACGAAAGTTGGGAGGAGAGGGGTAAAGAAGGACAGAATTGAAAATGAAAAGTAGAGAGAATGGAGAATGGTACTAGGTAAAGATGGTAAGGAGATATTCATGAATAATGAATATGAATAAATAAGTCAGTAAAAATATACTTCTAAGACTTTGTTTATACGTAGGTATCAAACCCCCAGCACTAATTTTAATATCCATCCCAAGTTCACCCGATTTATGCATGCAGCTTGCGGAGAAAGTTATGGCGCCATCTATCGCCAAAGGTCAGAAAGTGTTTGGGCAAGAGAAAGGAAAATGTAGACTGCTATTGCGAATAGCACCGCAGAAAAACAGCCCTTTTGCCGATTTTTACAAAACAGAGGTCAACAATATTCGAATCAAATAAAAGAGCACAATGTCTAGTGGAGATACTCAATATGTTGGACCATATAAATTGGAGAAAACCCTTGGAAAGGGCCAAACCGGTATGTATTTTGTAGTGTAGGGATGACGATCTTGATTTTGGAATTCGCATTGACTTTACACACAGAATTTAGTTTAGCCGTCTGTATACTGTGTGGAATTGATGATGGAGCTGGGATTCCGGGGGCCTTGCATGAATGAATGGCTCGCATGAATAGTGGGGATAGGCTGATCGACCTTGAGAAAAATAAAAAGTCCAATTGTTCCTTTCTTTTCTTATTTACTCCTTGATATTGGTCCCCTTATTGACATTTAATTGAACCATTGGCAGCTGGCCTGTAACAACATTGTTCAGAAAGAAACACCTGCAGCTGCAAACACATATTCTGTTTGGATGAATTCTTTTTGATGGTAAAAACAGGCAAATGACATGTCTGAAATCATTTTTCAGTGATTTGTTGGTTGACCGAAAAACTGGCCTCTGCCCAGGTTGCTTGTATGAACTTATTGTGCCAACTTATTTCAGAGTCTAACAGCTACAAGTTACAATAATAATAATTAATTATTAGTCATAAAGATTTGGCTCAAGAGTCAAGGAGTCATGAATAACAAGAAACTTTTACAGGAATTACAATTCAGCTTTGTAAATTAGTTTGTGGATCCTTTGTTTACAAATGAAATTGGAAATGTGGGATATGAAAGTCATGGAAGTTTTGTGCATGCATGCAAAGTTCCAAGTTTTTTTAATTTTTCTTTATGGATTTTATGGACCTTGTCTTTTCAACGTTGAGGTGAATGAAAAAGAAGACCATCGAGTGAAGAGAGGGTGAAATGTGGTTGTATCATCTCTGTTGCCTTTCCACTCTCTTTTGCCCTCCTTTTCCCCCCTCATTATTTGATGCAGGATGGGGTAAGCGGTAACCCAGGCATCACCTTCTGGAACCGGGTGGCTTAAAGCAAAGTGAAAGAATTCAATAGCCCATGGTTTAAATTGTGATATAAATTATGTTTAAACAAATTATAACTGCAGCCAAGGTTGCAACCTATTAGGGCTGTTTTCAATCCAGTACGTGAATTATAGCAGTGCTTTACTTTGCATTGTACTTGCCAAAGTATAATGTCTTTACTTGTATTCAGTTCACATCTGAGCATTTTACTTCAGTAAGGTGACTTTAAAGGTAATAACTAATAAACTTTAATACTAATAGGCATTGTGATGTCACATTGTCAATCCAAAATAATATGCAATCAACACTTCGCATTAAATGTACGCTAATATAATTGTGCGCAGCTTACAATGACTGCAAAAACCATGATCTGCCAATCAACACCACCTCCATAATAATTGGCTTCTAGGTTGAGTTCCGGGGAAGAGGTGAACAATAATTTGTGAGCGTTATCATTGTCATTATGCAAATGTGGAAGAACATCAGATAAATCATGTTCCCTGAAAAACATGGCTCTTGAATGCCTTCATATTATAAATATGGCATGTAACATCGTAAAAATCAGGACAGATTTTTACGCCACATGTTTGTGTAGTCCCATATACATCTTTCTGTGTACAGGGCTTGAAGCTTTACCAAGACTTGGCCAAATTCTTTATCATATTGATGATTCCAGAACCTTGCAATACACACAAATACTTACGTGCTAGATGGTCAACCTTTCTGATTGATTCCACACCGTTTCTTTCACAATGCAATCGTATGACCAGAACTCAACTTCATCTTTAAGTTTGCTAGGGAGCTGTCATAAACTTAAAGCCAATTGAACTGAATGCGCTGAGCACTACGGTTGCAGGAGCTATTAAAAGCCGGGGTAATAACATCCAAAGTCCTTTGGAAGTACAAGTACATGTACATGTACATGTACATGGAGAGACTTATATGTGCTAAACAAGAACAGCATAAATGTTATTGTTATTACTAATTATTATCCATATAATTATTATCCCTGCAATGCCAAGAACCAATTTCATTTGACCATTGGGTCATTCCATCAAATCACCCCCAAAATCTGAAAATTTTAACCAGACCCTTTTTTTATTCTGATGAAACTTAGTGTACTTGTTGAGTGTGATCTCACAGCACCAAATTTCAAATTTTAGGTCAATTGGGTGAGGGGTTTGGGAGATACAGCCCACCAAATTTTGAGATTTTTCCAAAAAATGAGGGTGGCGGGCTGGCGGCCTACCCCTTGCATCTCAGGAACTAATGGGTCAATCTTCACACAATTGGTATTGCTGGAAAGGTAAATTAATAAGGATTCCAAATCTGCCCTCATTTTGAAGATTGGTGCATGTTGGGGTACTTTGCATACATGTACATGTTCACAAGGATCGTAAAGTTTCTTGTTCTGAAAGTTCCTTATTTTTCTGCACACGTTCTGTACATTTTACAATTACATGTAGGTCAGAATGAGAGAAAGAATCCCTTTTATACTTGTATTCATCTAGTACAACTAGCCCACGTACATGTACAGGTGTAGGCTTATACTGGAGGAAAGAGATGAATTCAAGCATGGATTGTGTATGGATGGAGAGGAAATCAAGTAGTTTTGAATAGGCCTGGTGCATCAGCCGAACCAGCGGCCGAACCAGCGGCCTTGGTGATTGGTCGATCACCGTGTGCGTCGACCAATAGGCATTGGGCGTTATTGTTCCAATTATCGATCGAATTTTAGACCGCTTTACGGTCCTCCCGTAAAGTATAAAAGACCCTTGCTTACAACAGTTTTTATCACCTGACGAAGTATCGCAGTAGCATACGAAACGTCGTGATCTTTTAGATTCCTTATTGACCACATTGCGAGACAAACGAATATCACTAGCGATATTATTTTCGATACTATATCCGCAATGAGTAATATATTTAGCATTAAATCCTTGTTGTTGGTAGTCGGTAGGGCCTACATTGTTGTGGGTACATTGTAGACTGATAATGTAAATTCCAGTCATTCTTCTAAGGCTGACTATTTCATCAGCCTACAACTTCTTTGCATGATTGAACATCTTGCTTTAAGAAATATGAAGAAGAGGAGGAAAAGGAGGAGGAGGAGGAGGAGGAGGAGGAGGAGGAGGAGGAGGAGGAGGAGGAGGAGGAGGAGGAGGAGGAGGAGGAGGAGGAGGAGGAGGAGGAGGAGGAGGAGGAGGAGGAGGAGGAGGAGGAGGAGGGGGGGGGGGAGAGAGAGAGAGAGAGAGAGAGAGAGAGAGAGAGAGAGGGGGAGGAGGAGGAGGAGGAGGAGTCCTGACGAAATAAGTTTGTTCAAAAGAAAAATGAAATTCATACAAAAAACTACTAAAAAGGTGAATTTCAGCGCAAATGAAAATAAAAATTTCTCAGTTTTTCGCTGCATTTATCTCATTTTGAAAGCAAATATGATGGAATGTCATTTTTGTAATTAAGAAGTTATTGTTTAATGAATACCTGAGGGCAATATGACTGATCTTTTCAGCCCCTGTTAATTGTTGATTTATTAGTAGTAGTATAAATGAAGTGTGGGAGGAGGAAAGCGAATTTAATCACTATGAGTCCTCTGGGTCTCTCTTTCCTGATAACTGATAAAATTCACAGCTCAACAATGATTATGAAAACGTGATAATTGCCTTACAAACTCATTCTACCCATAACAGTAGGCTACTGTACCCCCTAGCTACATGTAGGCCTCTCTATTGAGATTGGTTTTCCAGCTAAAAGACCTGCCCATCCACATTATTCTCTTAATTGTCTTCAAACACATTATTTCTCCTTCAGAATTGTCTAGAGCTACATTATCAGTGAAGATTGTTGGAAAGAGGCCAACTTTAAAGGTAAAGACCAGTTTTGGAAACGCCCCCCCTCTCAAAAAATGAAATGGTTGCTCTTATTAACAATCATGTGAAAGAATATGTTTTGACTATTAAATACATGTATGTGATGATACAAATTTTTCTGAGAAGCAGCCTACTTATTGATATATTTGGTAAATTAGTTTATCTATTTGGACGTGATAGATATTACGCACGTGTCGCGTACGTGTGCGTAGTCCCATATCCACCTTTCTGTGTACATTGCTTGTAACTTTACCAAGACTGGGCCAAATTTCTTATCATTTTGATGATTCCAGAATCTTGCAGTACACACCATGCTAGATGATCCACCTTTTCTGATCAATTCCACAACGTTTCTTTCACAATGCAATCGCATGACCAGAACTGGTCTTTATCTTTAATAGCATTTTGGTTGCTTTCTTTGCCTCTCTGCGTGGTCCCTTTTTTGCCACATACAATTTTGCAAAAGACAATGGCATTTCAAAATGATGTATAGTTCTCCGGTCTTGACTAGCTTTGTGACAATTAACCCTTTTAACGTTGGTATAGATTAATCTTGCACTGAAAACGGTTACCTAATCTTGCAATGAAAGTGGTTCAATGTTGAAGGCTTGAAGCCATCGATCCCATGATAAGTAGAATGTGGCCCAGGGAGTTTATTTTTCTGTTGCCTATAAAGAGTTAAAGAGAGGTATAGGTTTTGGTATGTTACATTCCAGGAAAAAATATTACAAAATTTAGGGGGCTACATTTCAAGCTTGCTTGCATAAAAATAACACTCTTTAATTTCATTTACATTGAGCTCTATGCACATTTTTGGGGGCTCTTTTATGACTTCCAGGGGCTCTTTTTGGCATTTCGGGGGTGAATTTGCCAGAGCCCTCATGTATTTTTTTACCTATTACATTTTTTTTCAAAGCCTAGTTCACACTTCACAGTTTAAGGTTGTTGGCCCATTTACCAATGTCCAGACCATATTCCCTAGCTGGGCCCCTCATGTTCTAGTTTTCCAAGTTCCGGGCCCTTAGCCCTCTTTCTGCTCATGAATCTTTTGAGACACACCTTTTGAAACTGTCTAGACCACTAATCGGGAGCTTCTTGGAAAGAGGCAAGTGGAAACGGGCAAGTTTTGTAAGACAATTCTTTTCGCTACCAATTGCTGCTTAGGGTCAATCGCCTCTTGACCAATAGACCAAATCCCGGAGCTGGGCCTCTCTTTTGAAATTAGTTTTCCAAGTACTGGGACCCGTTTCACAAAGCCTTTTTTCAATGACAATTGACAAAAATCAGCGACAAATCTGCTGATAACCAATCAGAAGCAAGGATTTCAGTAGCTTATAACAAAAACTGTCATTTGTCACTGATGAAAAGTGTTGTGAAACGCCCCCCTGGGCTATCACATTTCCCTTTCCTCATCATTCTCTTCAGACACATTGTATTTCCTTCACGATTGTCTTCCGATTATGAAGCAGCAGACACTAGGAAAGAGGCCAGCGTAACGGGCAATTCTTGTAGCTATTGATCGGTAAGGTCTATGGCCCACTGAAAATGGCCAGCGCTCACTGTATTAACCCATTTCCTACTGGAGCCAGGCGGTCCCTGTATTCAGCCTATGGGAATTAGAGAATTCAGAAGTAAACAGGTTATTGAGCTATTGATCATTGAACAGGTCAGCAACACCTGGTACTGTTTCCTTTTTATTTTTATTTCTGGTAGGGACAGGCTTTTATTTCTAGTTTTTTTTATGGTTTTTTTTTTTGTGAGGGTGTGCATTGTCATGTTTCTACAATGTACATTGACAACTTGAAAAAATGAATTTTAAAAGGTGCAATATGTACAGGTACCTATATAACAAATAATCAAATTAAATATTGGATGTATCGCATCTTATTGATTGGTACGTGGCGTCAAGTCGTCATGGTCTCACAGGTACCCACATGTCATTGACAGGTCATTGACATCCAGGTCTTCTTCTTCTTCTGTACATGTCGGTAAGGACTATGGCCCGCTAGGTCAATGACATAGGAGTAAGTCCAGCTCAATAGACCGATACAGTCACTGCCTGCAGTCACACCGATACAGTCAAACCTGCTTTAGTGACCACCTGTATAGGACAACCACCTGTCAATAAAGATCACAATCTCGTTTCCTTTGTAAATGATTTTTCTTTCAAACCTGTACTAAAAAAAAGTTAAAGGAACCTGTAAATGAACCTGTACATGAAGAAAACCTGCCTGTTAGAATCCTGTAAATGTACATACAAATGTACATGTACGCACAAACTTTAGTAGACATTTAGTCAATAACAATGCATTGTACTTCTCTTCATGGTCGATCTGACTTCATCTTCATTCATACCTTTTTTAATTCTATTTATTTGATTCTTTTCTTCCTATATAATGCTTGCTGGTTGTATCATGTCGCTGATAAAACAACTCTGAATACAAGAGTAAAGGTATTGATGTATTACTTTTGTCGCTTTCTGGCATACTGCTTCAATAGAAAGCTGTATTGATTGTTTGCGCTAAAGTGCATTTAAGCATAAACCAGATCAATCAATAGTAATAAAAGCCCTGCCCATGTGTTAAAAACTACTTGTATTGGCAGCGTATGGCATTAGCAATGTTCACATGTGACGGTGTGCTAAAAACCACTTACATTTATAGCTAATGTATGTTCACACAGAAACGTGTGCTAAAAAAGCACTTGTATTGTCAGTGTATGGCATTAGCTACATGTACATTGTACATGTACAGGTGTATGTTCACACAGGACCGTGTGTTAAAAAAATTACTTGTATTGGCAGCATATGGCATTAGCTATGTTCACACAGGACCGTGTGCTAAAAACCACTTGCATTGGCAGCATATGGCATTAGCTATGTTCACATGGGACAGTGTGCTAAAAACACTTGCATTGCCAGTGTATTGCATTAGGTATGTTCACACAGGAATATGTGCTAAAAAAACACTTGCATTGCCAGTGTATTGCATTAGGTATGTTCACACAGGAATATGTGCTAAAAAAACACTTGCATTGCCAGTGTATTGCATTAGGTTTGTTCACACAGGACTGTGTGCTAAAAACCACTTGCATTGCCAGTGTATTGCATTAGGTTTGTTCACACAGAACCGTGTGCTAAAAACCACTTGCATTGCCAGTGTATTGCATTAGGTATGTTCACACAGGACTGTGTGCTAAAAACCACTTGCATTGCCAGTGTATTGCATTAGGTATGTTCACACAGGACTGTGTGCTAAAAACCACTTGCATTGCCAGTGTATTGCATTAGGTATGTTCACACAGGACTGTGTGCTAAAAACCACTTGCATTGCCAGTGTATTGCATTAGGTATGTTCACACAGGACTGTGTGCTAAAAACCACTTGCATTGCCAGTGTATTGCATTAGGTATGTTCACACAGGAATGTGTGCTAAAAACCACTTGCATTGCCAGTGTATTGCATTAGGTTTGTTCACACAGGACTGTGTGCTAAAAACCACTTGCATTGGCAGTGTATTGCATTAGGTATGTTTACACAGGATGGGTGCTAAAAAGCACTTGCATTGGCAGTGTATTGCATTAAGTATGTTCACATGGGACAGTGTGCTTAAAATCACTTGCATTGGCAGAAAACCATTTCCAATGGCAGTGTCAAGCATCGGCAATGTTCACACAGGAGGGTGTGCTAAAAACCACTTGCAAATGCAGTGTATAGTAGAGGTGTTGTGGTCCAGTGGATACGTCGCCGGACTGTCGATTACAAGGTCCGCGGTTCGAGTCCCACAGCTGCACTAATGTCCTTTGGCAAGACATTGATCTACATGTACATTTGCCACACTCCACCCAGGTGAAGTAAATGGGTACCTGGTAGGAATTTATTCCTTGAAACGCAGCGCGCGTAACAGCTGCACTGCTAAAGCCAGGGTAATTATGCTGTATTATTGTAGAGCGCTTAGAGACTTCTGACAAAGTAAGTGTTAGGTGCTATATAAGCACTGTAATTATTATTATTATTATTATTACATTTAGCTATGTTCACAATGGACTGTGTGCTTAAAATCACTTGTAATGGCAGTGTGTAGCTACATGTACATGTATGTTCACAAGGGACCTTAAGTGCTATAAACCACTTGCCAATTAGCGCAGCAAGCAGACATTTTCACTACAAACTAGCGTTACCTAAAAGTTAATCGGTTCGCACGGCACATGACTTCTAGTGAAGACCCTGTAACACCTAGTTATCGTGCTAAAAAACTTCAAAACCACAACCTAAGCTAATCTAACTCGCTGTCGTGTGAATATGACTATTGTGTTGGAAGAATACAATGAAAATTGATCGTTTGCTGAGGTGCATTTGTGATGGAAGCTGCTAAATGAACATGATACCTCCATAAAAACGTCATTGTAAACGTGCATAATGGCTATTGAGACTTCCCTTGACTCATTGATTTTGACTTTATTTTCATTCAATATTCAACCTTTATAATTTGATGAGGACCACCACTGAGTTCATTCATCATACATGTACATGTACATCTTCTTGGATTCCAGTATACCTTTAGAGTATGTCTTAGGAATATTCCTATGGATAGGTTATCAAATGTTTGCCTATCTTTAAAAAGATAAGGGGACGTCCTTTCTTTGTTTGGGTGGGGGGGGGGGGGTGCAAAAATTACAATTACATTTGTCCCTGTACAATGTACAGGGACAAATGCAGGGAAGAGATGGCTGACAAAAATACTGTACCTAGCATATTAAAATTAACATGCTTTTTTTTTTGGGGGGGGGGGGGGGGGATCCAACAGATGCAACGGAAGGATTCTTGAAATAGATTCCCAGGACAATACTGTTTGGGAATTGAGTGTACATGTATGTGTGTGTGCGCGTGTGTAGGTACCGAGGACACTCATAAGATATGTACCTTCACTTTGGCGACCACTCAAAAAATGAGGTCATCCTCTCTTGGCGAACCATGCGAATGAGATGCCCTTTCATATAGGGGTACGTTTTTTTAATGTAGGTACATGTACTCTATTTGCATAGAAAAATTAGGTCCTCGGTTAATGTAGTAAATTCCCAGATCGTACTTGGGATGATATATTCCTACAAACATACTGTGTTCTCAAGCATTTAATAACATGTGTACATGTGCATATGAGTCCTCGATTAACACCAGAAATGCATGTACATGTAATGTAGGTTTGTGTGTGTGTGTGTGTGTTTATGGATAGGGGTGGCATGATAAATAATAGATAAACCAAAAAGATGATCTTTATATTGTAAATGAGCAATGATATCATCATTGAATTTCAAGAATCTATACTCATGGTACATGTAGGTGTTATCAAACTCAGTCATGTTGAATTCTGGTAACAATACAAATTAACTGCTATCAAAATTTGTACAATTCCCCCCAAAATGTAAATGTACTATGTGTAGTATTAGAAACAGTACTGAGAAATCAGCATAATAACCAATCTTCTACAACATCATTTTTGTAAAACTATACATTATTGTCAGCTACACCGTATTTTGTGTATCTACTGTAGTCACATTATTAAAGAGAAGATTGTCCTATTCATTTTTTAGCAATTTGTTGTTCTTTTGTTCGCAGGTGGCAGGCGTAAACTACATGTTTACCTTACTTACATGTATTGCCTGACGACAACAAAGGTTGTTTCAAGGTTTCTTGAAACAAAGCTTTATTATGAGAATTCACCCTTCTCTTTGTAAAGGATTAAAAGCCAAATACTTTTATTGGTCTCATATATTTTGTTTTTTCTTCTTTGAATCACAGTTTGTTGGTGTACTAGCTATTAACCACAAAGTATTGTTGCATGATAAAATTGGATTTTTTTTTAAAGGATTTCTTGAAATATAGCTTTAATTATGAGTACTCAATTTTTTTTCTCTCTCTCTTTCTATTTTTCTCCCTCTCTCTCTATCTCTATTTCTCTCTTTCTCTCTTTCTCTTTTTCTCCATTTCTCTCTCTTTATCTCTATCTCATTATCTCTCTCTCTCTCTCTCTCCCACTCTCTCTTTTTCTTTCTCTCTCTCCCCTTTCTATCTCTCTCATGTTTACAGGACTGGTCAAGCTGGGCGTCCATTGCGTTTCAGGGAAAAAAGTGGCAATAAAAATCATCAACAAAGAGAAGCTCAGCGAGTCCGTTTTGATGAAGGTAGGTCCTTTCTCATCGTCATGGCGATGTCATGCATGGTGCCAATCATATCAATGTATAAAATATAGTTTGTATCTTGAGTAGATGTCCTCTGCCAGAAGGCGTAATAACTCTGCTGAAAATTATCTAAGTAAACACCCTTCTGGCTTTTAAAAACAAGTATATGGTGTGAGGGGGAGTATGATATTGAGTTTTTCTTCAGCCCTTGTATTACTGCAATTGATAAGTTATGATGGAAGCACAAAAAAACTTTATTTATATTTTTCTCTCTTTCTTGAGTAGATATCCTCTGCCAGAAGGCATTAACTCTGCTGAAAATTATCTAAATAAACACATTTCTGGCTTTAAAAAAAGTATATACATGTATGGTGTGAGGGGGAGTATGATATTGTGTTCTTCTTCAGCACTTGTATTACTGCAATTGATAAGTTGTGATAGAAGCACAACAAACCGTTGTTGTTGTTTTGTATTTTTTCAGTATATTGATTAACTTTCTCTATTATCATCTTTGTAAAGTGCTTAGAGATACTTTTGTATGAAGTAATGTATATTTATAGATCAAGTGCTTTTGTAGGCTATGCTCAAAAACATTTGACAAAATCACTCTCTCTAAAAATCCAGAGGGAGAGGCCCTTGAGAATTAAGTTACGGCTTGAACATTCTGTTCAAAACATACCTGCAAAAACATGCATTTCCGCACTAGATGTAGAACAGCAATGGAACATGCCAAAGTCTTGCGCATCACTCAGTCCATTTCTGTTGATTACATCTAATTAGATCAGGGGAGAGGCCTGTATCTGGGTAGAAGCTTTACCTCTCTCTCATCTTCCTGCGCGCTTGGATTGTAAAAGATTCAAGTTGGCTTGGTTAGGTCGGTAAGGCTTCTGCCTGTTGAACCAAAGATCGTGGGTTCAAACCCAGCCCAGGGGGGTGTTTCACAAAGATTCTAAGTTGAACTTCACTCTATGTTGGACTTAAAAGTTATGGAGAGCCATTTGTAGCCTTAAAATAAAATATATTCAAAAGCAAAAATTCAAGTATTTTAGACATTAAATTAATTCCACATCAAGAACATGAAATCTCCCATTTTAATAGAAAATAAGAAAGATTTGAATCAACATTTCATGCCTTTTAAAATAACTTTTACAAAATATTTTCAAAGATGCTAACGGCTCTCCATAATTGTTAAGTCCAACTTAGAGATTAGTTCAACTGAGGATCTTTGTGAAACACCCCCCAGGTGGTTGACTGAAGCCTGCTCTGTGTTGAAATCTGCCCCTCCTATTCCATCTAGATGC
This sequence comes from Strongylocentrotus droebachiensis, assembly GCA_035222895.1. Classification (NCBI taxonomy): domain Eukaryota; kingdom Metazoa; phylum Echinodermata; class Echinoidea; order Camarodonta; family Strongylocentrotidae; genus Strongylocentrotus; species Strongylocentrotus droebachiensis. Next base: position 29,001 of record JAVYIG010003395.1, on the reverse strand, counting down.
TTGCTGAGTACATGTAGGTTACAGTGGAAAACACTGTGTCCGTTGGATAGGATGCGGCAGAAAGGCAGGTTATAAACCCACTCCTTCTATTCAATTCAAATAAGAGTAGGGGAAATCCTGGGCAGTACATGTACATGTATGTATCTGGGGGAGAGACCCAAGGGTTAATGATTTAGTTCCCTATCCCCTCCCAGGCACAGGTGGTGCCAAATCATCAGTAGAAAAAAAAAGCAATACATGGAAGTAGAGGTTGATTTGGCTATCCAAGATTTGCTTCTACAACTGTTACATGTACTCTGAGCTTCATTTTGTCAGAATTATAGGGGTAAGCATTAGTTGTTTTAGGTTTAGGTTTAGGCTTATATGTACATGTACATGTAGATATCATGATTGGTTGTAGTTAAAGGTAGCAGTTTGGTTCCTGTAGGAAAAAAAAACTACTTGTACGAAGTTGTGGTTCAAAAAAAGAAAAACAGAGTACACCCCTGTACATACAAATCCCTGTGATTAACATTTAAATAACTGAGTCTTGAGTTACTGATCAGGGCGATTTGGGCTCAGCAACTCACAACATGGAGAAAATAGCTTTTATTCTAAAAAAGTAAACAACATCAGAAATCATTCTGTTGATCTTACTGCCTGGTAGCAAGGTCTTACGCTTGAAGAATCGCAGAGCCTTGATTGGCTCTGACATTCTACCCTTTTTCGAGAGGAACGGCCTGACAAAATGTTACCCCAACATTTCCGTTTCTGCCTCCCGGTTTAATATATTTCCTCCTTGATTTGGCCTGAAAGGTTAGATTGTGCAAGCCGGTCACAGTACTTTATATGTAAAGTGATGCCAATTCGAGTCTGAGCATTTTCTTGAATCTTTAACCCCTTAGGCAAGTAAAATAGTATCCTTGTTTCTAGTCTAATTTTTTTGTAAAATGGAGAAGAGGTGCTCCAAGATTTTTTTCCTTTGACACAACAATATAATGTGGAGCCAAATTTAACAATATTCTTAATACAATTCTATTTGTCCATGAACTACAGTTGTTGCAATTGTACTTTCATGTTTTTCTTAGTTTATTTTCAATATATGATGTAAGATCTTAGGATCATGTCCAGGAAGAAGATGTCAAATGACAAAAAGGAGGGGGGCTGAAAAGGGAATTATGGACTAGGGGATGAAAAACTAGGAATCACTTTTCTGGGCCTTACCAGTATCAAAGAACTTGATCAAAACAAAATTCAAGGCTCATTTGTAGGGAAGTGCAATACGGTTTACAGTACCATTATTATGATCCAACTTCTTAAAGGGATCGTTTAACAATGTTAAATCTGAGATACACGGTCCTACATGTTACCAGTGTCTGTGATATGGTGTAATATTGAAGCCCTAAAAAAAATTGCGCTTCAAAATCATCAAGAAGTGCCTCAAAAAAGTAAAAATCTTTGAGTGACCGGTTTTACCATACTCGTTTTCCCCAATAGACTAGTGTTATGAAAACCGTTTAGCGAACGGTTTTCAAAATTTGTAATTCCAATCATTATTTTTGATAATCAGACAGGCGATTGGCTTGTAAAAGTCATGGAGTTCCTGACTGACCTAAAGGTTTATAATTATCATTGCAGCATGAGCTAAATCAAGGATGATTTAAAGGATCTAAGACAAAGTTACTGGATCCCTTTAAAAAAGTGTTGATTGTATTAGAAAATACATTTCCATAAAACTTGTGTTTGTCAGATCTACAGGGTGTGAAGAAAAGCATGCTACAAATTCCTTGATTGCTTGCTTGGTCAACTGCATGTGGCAGACTAACCTTGTACTATAAGCCAGTTCATAGATACAATCTGCGCATGGGCAGATAAAGGTCATTTGTACCAAAAAGGTAAAACCCACCAGAGATGAATACTGGATATGCGCTCATGAAAGTTATGTAACATTATTCATTTATGCACCAACGGTACATTCTAAGATACGCAGGTGGAAGTATTCTTTTCAAGAGGGCAAACAAAAGGTATTCATGAAGCACATCTAGGACTTTGGCAGTTATTATTCTAAGATGCTCAAAGTGGAACTTCTCCATGTGTAAAAGATCTGTGGATATTTGGGGTCATTTGTACCATATATCTGTAAACTCCCTTATTAAAACAAGTTACGTTCACTACTGCTACTGCTACTTCAATCATGAGTAAGCTAACAAGAGACGGTGGTAGCTCCACCAGAGCTGACCACCTGTTTACGACAGACCAAACAATACCAACATAGGAGTTGCTATGTCAGACGTGCTAGAATCACCAGGAATAGAAAGGTAATGTGGAGGTACTGTATGAAAGAATGCAATTCTTTTGTAAACATTTGTTGAGCTGGGGGAAGTTACTGTACATACCACTGCCTCTTGTTAGCTCACTAATGATTGACAGATGATGTCACAAGATGAATGAGATCTGGAGTATTTTTTAAGAGGATGGAGCTTAGGTCTGAGAAAATTATATTTAAAAATCTATTAAATATATTTTGAAGTTTAAATATATTTAAAAGTTTAAATATATTTAGAAGTTTAAATATATTTAGAAGTTTAAATAACGGAATATGAGTTGTATATTTATGCAGCCCTGCGCATCAACAGGAATCAACTTATATTTGGATGACGTCAGATCTTTCAAGAACAATTGTAGTAGAAGTGTACAATGGACCAAACCCCCTCGAAAAATAGCCTGCAATCTTTAAAACTGTAGCACAAAAAGGAGAACTTTAGAAATTTCTCCCTCCTTTTGTTTCAATGTCATTGAATTTGTCATTCTAACTGTCGGACAATGGGGTCATCATTGAGAGAAATTTCCTCTTTAATTTAGGTTAGAGCTTGCAGGCACACTTGAAGCTATTAGCATCTCACACTTTAACATCGAGGCAAAAAAGTGCCGTTTAGCAGTCGTCCTGTTTATGAAAATGTCTTCCTCCATCACGGCAGCGATCTGTCATCTTCACCATCGACTGATTATCAATTCCTTTTCTTTAAAATGGAAATGATGTTAGCAGATGGGCCAGAGTCTTCAGGCTGAAAGGCCTAAATTGATAATTTATTGGTAGAGATTCATTTTTAATTTGCATCTTAATAATGAGTGGAGAGCTGAAACTGAGAGAGCGTGCACATGGTTTCTTGAAGCAATTTGACAAGGGATAATTCATGTGAAGTGCTACAGTGTATATAGTGTGTTGCGTGTGGGACATGGTGGGTGTGTGTTTAGATGGTGCGGGTGTGTGTTTGAGAGAGTGTGTGTGTGGGATAATTCATGTGAAGTTCTGTAGTGTGTTGCGTGGGGGACATGGTGGGTGTGTGTTTAGATGGTGCGGGTGTGTGCGTGAGAGTGTGTGTGTGGGATAATTCATGTGAAGTGCTGTAGTGTGTTGCGTGGGGGACATGGTGGGTGTGTGAGAGTGTGTGTGTGTGTGGGATAGTGGGTCAGGGTGCATATGTGTAGTATGCATGCTGCATCTCCTAGGCCTGTCAACCTACATCATGGAGCACTGCCGTACGAACAAACGCTCGTGGCTCGGTGATGTTATTCATTCATATGCGATGGAGAGATCTGTATAGTAGAGAGATGTGTAGTACGCCTACAGTATGGCACCAGTATGATTTGTGTGTGTATTGCCTAGGTACAGGAATCTTCTGCAATGAGGGATGGGGGATGTACAGTGTATAAGAGTGCATGGATGTGATAGTGTGTATTATGGTTGTGTGTGGGTGGGTGGGTTGAGTTGTGTGTGTGTGTGTGGATTGAGGTGTGTGTGTGTGAATGGACAAAACGTGGGTGAATAGAGAGTGGTTTAACAGAGACAAAAGACATAAAGTAACCTTAAGATTTGTCAAGAAACAATGGACAAAAAAATTAAAACAAGAAATACCTTCTTTAATAGCACTTGTAGGCTTCCCAACTTTCCTGGAAAATCTGGGTTCCTTTTTTTGTCCACTTCAGAAAATTCTGGGAGTTTGAGAAGATCAATTAAATCAGGGAAAACAACAAAGAAATACATGGGCCCCCACAGAAGTAGTAAACTTCTGATTATTTTTCTCATGTTCAGAGTACATATTCAATTATCCACAGAATTGTTTCAAACTGGACATTGATCATTTTGAAAACTCCATGAGGGGAATTTTTTTTTTTTTTTAATTGTTGTATTTCATGAAAAATTGGGAACCCTGATTGGTTGAGCCTTCACTACAGAAATCATTTTCATATATCCAAAATATGTAGAAAAGAAAAAAAAACACCCAATGTAATGTTAACATTTTATCTGTGTCTTTTACAAGAAATTACATTGTAAGCAATCCAATTAATGTATATTTTTCAGTGTATTTTACAAGAATACCATTTTGAATTATTAGATTTGTCAGTTACTTCCTTTTTCACCAAGGGTCCTTCACAGCTGCTTGCCAGTGTCACAACAGACTGGGAGAAAGCTTTTTCTTTCTTTTATTCATGAAACCGGGGAGACAGGGATTCCCATCTGCCGCTCATCCTTTCAAAGACGATACATTATTCCGCAGTAATCTTTATTGATAAGGCTGGGGCATACCGAAGATTGCTTTGAATTTGGTAAAGAAAATTTACTGAGATACTGTAGGGGCTGGAGGGCTTTTGATGTGATAGCTTTCTTTAATTCCCACCCATCCACAAATGTGTACATTAAAATTAACATGCAAACTAGCAAAGAAAAAAATGCATTGACGTTCATGTACATGTGCTCTGAGCTAGTGAAAATGCTGATTATGGTTGAAGCTTATGTCAATAACATTTAGGTTTTGATTGGAAGATAGAAAACAAAATGATTATTTCATTGCATCTCAATTATTGTAAAGATTATTTAAATGATTATAATCATTATTCTATAATAAAACACAATATTCTAAGACAATGTTTAATACCGGTAATTGTTTTTAAAAAGAGAAATTTGAGATTTAGGAAAGAGGAAAAATAATTTATGAGCTTTTTCATTCTCCTTACGTTAGTGTGGAAGAGAATCATACATGAAACATAAAGGAAAAGCTGAACATTTTGGACCAAACTTTCATGCAACATGGGTTTGCAGTCCCATATAGCTCTTGTTGGGGGTAAAATACATCTCATATACAACTTGTATTCATTTTTATCAATCCAAACACTATCCATCAAAATCCCCCTTTCCCTAAAATGTAATAATAATGAATATGTACAAGGTGCCAAATCCACTTGAAATCAAATGCTAAAGGTGCACTTGTGAAACCAAAAGAAAAAATCACATCAAAGCATAGACTGCATTATAAACAAAGGAAGTGGGGAACAGAAGTAAGGTAGAGCACACCAAAAGGACAATTAATTACGGTATATGTTTTATGTATTATAATTTAACTGATACATTTTTAGATTTTCTTTTAAACACTTCAACTGATCTGCTACATGTATTACAAAGAATATTGCTTATTTCCCCATTGCCTACTGAATTATCATATTCCCCATAGGTTCAGTACAGGAACCACATAGTTCGGGCAGGCAACGGATTAAAGTGCAAAGTAATTCAGGCCACATACATTAATATACTGTGTATTTTGTTTGGTCATTTGTTTGAGTGGGCGTATAGTATGGTCCATCATATGCCTTGTAGGTGTGTAAGCTAATCATTATGAATGACAAATTGAATGAAGAGAAGGTCACATTAGTGTGCCCTCAGGGTTAGACTGGCCTCTGCGTATTTTTAGTCTTATCTTCATCAGCTCGAGATTGCAAAATAGCCCGCTATTTCTGATCTGGGAAATAATCCCAAAGTTACAAATCGCGTCTTCAAGATATTTTGCTCATCGTTCGCGCATAGTGCGAGTCCTTGGGCTGGTGACGCCGCACCGGACAAATAGCGGGATATTTTGCAAACTAGCCCAAGATATCTTGTGATGATTATCTCGACCAAATATCCCACTAATTGCAACTTTGAGCTGATGAAGACGCAAATTAACTGGATAATTTGCGATCAGGATAGTTCAAGTAGCAGGATATTTGGCAATCTTGAGCTGATGAAGACAGGCGGTAACGATCCACTCTTGTAAGTATAATAGTCTGCATGTTGCTCATGAAGATCTAGGGCTTTCGGCTTTGCTAGAAACGAGGGAAGAACTTGAAAATCAATTCCATTTTATTCCATTCAAGGCATTCTGAGGAAAATCACTTGAACCATTGAAGAAGAAAAAGCAGGCAATTTCCTTTGCCTCTAATTCATTTTCGTACTGCATGTAGGGATGGGGGTGGGAGGGGGTGGCACCAAGTCAAGTTCATAACTCTCTCACAAAAAAAAATAAAAAAGGGAATTACCTGTAAATAAAACTATTTTTATTAGGCCATCCAAATTTCAAGTTTATGACGAAGTTACATGTTAGTGTACTAAATGCAAAGCTATCACTGTTTTCTATACAGTGTACAGTATATTAATTTTACTCATTAAAATCTAGCTTGCTTTATTGGCTATTTATTTAGATGTATGCCTAAAACTTATTTTGTCCTCTTTCTTCTCACATTCTTTCGTATGTTGTCTGAATCTGTCGATTTCTCTGTTTTGTTCTGTTCAATTCCTGAAGTTCAGTAAGTGTCACTTTATTAGAAAGTGAGGTGTAGATCACACAATAGGGCTGCGAGGAAGAAAATGAATTTTCCCTCCTTCAATTTCATTACTACTAAAATCTAGGGTCCAGCCTTCAGCATTGTAGGTGCGTTCCAACTGCCGACTACTGTACATCAGGTTGATAGAAACCTTGGGTCTTGTGTACAAGTGCACAACCTCTTTTTGAACCAATTGTGTTTCAGAGGCAAGGAAAAAATGACTTTGCCCTCGCTCAACTTCATTACTACTAAAATGTCAATCTAGGGCCTAGCATACATGTACATGCATTTGTACAGAACATAGCATTATAGGAGCATTCCAACTGCCAAGTGCTGTACTTCATGTGCATGTTGATAGAACATGGGTGTTGTGAACAACCCCTTTTTGCATTGAATTTGTACACTGTATGGGCACTCTCAAGGTTTAGAATATCAGTGACTTCACATCTTCAGTAGATCGATGCACTACATGTTAATTCCTATTCATGTAATGATCTAGCATGAATTGTGAACAATGCCCCTCAAATTGGATGTGGCATGCATTTCATGGTAGTACATCACTCCATGGTAAGTGTATGCCTCTGTAATGATGATGATGATGATCCATAGCACTTTTCATGTATGGCGCCATTTATTTGTTTCAATCATTCAGCAAATAAAATTACACTATTTTGCATAGATTTTTGTTTTTTTAGAATGATCCCTTACAATGGCTACAGCGCAAAAACACAGACAATGTTGATCTCTATCCTCTTGGGCATTCTGACAACTTTTTGAGGGTTCACTAGACAACCAGCTTATGAGATCTACAACACCCTTCAACAGCATTAACGGTCTCAAAGGTCTTCTAGCCACCTTCCAGAGGATCAACCTGATCCACATCCCTGAAGACCGACAGTCTACAAGACTGACAATTTGGGAAGCCCTTTTTACTGGTCAGATTTTCTTTTTGCCTGTTTATCTAAAAATGATTCCATTAATAGTATTACAAGAACCTTGTGGCTGCCCCCATGAAGGTCCTAACAGTTGTTTATTGTCAGTGGTAGTAATGTCCTTCTTGCTGGTAGCCAACAAACTCAAGATTAGCTACATGTATAAAGGTCTCAAGTACTGTAGCTCCTGAGTCAACGTTAGCTAAACAGTAACCACATATTGGTTTTAAAAGGTCAAGGTGATATTACACATCAGTGACAGGTAGCGAAATCAACATGTGGATGAGAGGGTTATTAACCAAATTTTGTCGGCCAGGAATTCATTGGAATTCTAAATCGCTGTAGTGACCTAATGTACATGTACCTTCTAATCTTTAAAAACTGTTATCTGTACTTGTACACATTTATCCCTTTCAGGACAGGATTTATATTTATGGCTAAATTTGATCATATCTTTTTCTTCTAATAGGCAACAATGACAAATTTCTTTTATTACTCCATTGAAAAATTATGATATATCTGAAAATAATATACATGGGTAAGAATGATGTTGAAAAGTTGGAAAATTGACAATTTTGATAGAAAAACAATGCTTTTGATTCTAGCTCAATGTTTTGCCAATTCAAAGATTGTAAACAAAAAATTCCTTTTAAAAATTTCTAGCGTCAAATGCAGTATAATCATGATACAAAAATGGATGCTCTGTGTGCAGAAATATTTGCTCAAAGATTTCTACTTGTGCATCACAGTTCATAAAGGACTCTGAATCAAACTTGGTGAGCCAGACTACAAATTTGGAATGATTGTCACGAAAGGGTTAAGAAAACAAGCAAATCAGGTTAACTTACAGGTACATGTACATGTAGGGTGATTGTGCAATTAAATACCTTGGAGTGGCCCTTATATTATATTTAATCCTTAAATCTTTTTTGAAGAATAGCAACGAATATAAACATTGGTCTTGCACTGATCAGAGTATTAAAGTCGCAATCAATGAACGAAACCAGAAACGAAAGCTATTCATCCTTGCGACATGTTTTTTTTAATGTGCACTTTCAATTATGTTGATTTTTATCTTGTATCTTATCTTCTGTATTTATGTTTTATGCATGTAAACAGCACATTTCTGTTGGTATGGTCAATGAAGGCGTTGAAACCAATGGAATGAATTCAAGTTCTTTAATTTTTATTCAAGAAGATTCAGTCATTTCAATGGCCTCTTCTATATTTTCTGCATGTATTTTCATAGAAATTTGTTCTGAGAAAGATTTTTAAAAGTAGATTCATGGATACTAGCCGTAAAAATAAATGTAGGGTGTTTTTGTACAGTGAAAAGGTTGTTACCCTTAAAAGGCCTAAATAGAAATACTCTAATTACAGCCTGCCTCCTGAATTCAAAAGGTCATTTGTTATTCAGCTCATCGTGATCATGCGCAATAATATTAAATGTTTCCCCAAAGCCTCATCCTCCTTTATTATTGAGAGAAACTGCCAGACTACTTAGCGAAATGAGGAAAATACTGTATTAGAGGCGGGCAGCCATGAACTAATACCTCTAAATCTCCTCTGATACGCTAAGGAGTTGGCAGGGCAGAGGTAGAGTGAAGTTAGCCTCTTTAATATCGGATAGATCAATTTGAGGATTCTATAGGGATTTCAGGAAATGATCTACTGGTAAATTAGGAACGTGTGCTTGGATTATGCACCTAAACCCAGGCTCATCAGTTAGAGCATGTTTTACCACAAGGGATTATGCATGTTTACTCCAATGCAGCAAGCTTAGTTTTGAGAAAGTTCTTGTAAATAGTGAATTGTTATCAATTTTTAGTCATTTGAAGTTGTGATGAAGTTTAAGCCAGTGAACTGTTAACAAAATAGTGAAAACTTGCTGAAAACCCCATACCCTGATTTAGAAAAACAAGATAAATACATAAATGTACTTGTGTAGTTAATATGGTCAAGCTGTTGATGTACAAATGTAAATTTAATAATTTTGCTACACATGGCCTATAAAGTCAGTTGAGTCAGTACATGTACTGTATACATACAGGTGTAGCATGTATAATTCAAAGCATCCATAAATTGAATGTACTAGCTATACAAGTAGACATCCAAAATATACTCTGTTTATTGAACTCATAATTTGCTTCAAATTGAAAGCCTATAGATTCTCACATTTTGGCTAAAGTCAACGTTAGCACTCCCCTTTTTGGTCTATCAGTCAACTAGAGCAGACAAAGAGTTTATATTCTGTGTAGCGGAAATCATTACAAATCAAATCAAATCAAATTATTGAAATACAGTTAGCAAAGTTTTATTATCAAAATTGAAAGAAAAAAAAAAACAGAAGGATTCATAACAGAGACTTGTTTCTCAAGAATTTTTTGACTGTGTTCTAAGAAACGCAATTTTATGCAATCTGTAAGCAGGTCAAGGATGTGCATGTCTGTCTCATCAACAAGCAGCTGAGCTTGTCTTGAAATGGATGCGTTTCCAAGATTAGGATGGTACGCTATGTTGTATAGTATGGAGGAGACTTTAGATGTACGCTGTGCTATGGAGGTTCATGGTACAATGTATCTCATCTACTGTATGGGGAGAATATCCTTGAGTGCATCAAAGAGAGACCAAGGGGAAAAGAAGATTATGTGTGTGTGTGTGTGTATGAGTGAGAGAGAGAGAGAGAGAGAGAGAGAGAGAAGGCATGACAGAAAAGCCGAAAGAAAGCAATAAAGGGAGAGATCATGAAAAAAGGGACAGAGAGAGAGAGAGAGAATGAGAAAGGGGGAGAGGGAGGGAGGGGGAGAGAAAGGTGTAGAGTGATGGAGATACATATCTTTATGTACATGTTCATTTGCATATATTGTTTTGTGCTTCTGATCTTGTCTCCGAATTTATGGTTTTTCAGAGATTTGATTATACTTGCTTGGTCACGTTGATTATGTGACTATTTCACAGATTACTAATGATAATGATCTTCATATTAAATGCAATTTCTTCCACAATCGGATTACTGTCAGATTGTAGTGTGGTTGGCTTTAAGTATAATGTATTCTCTTTGCAGTGGGAGTGAAAATAATTACCACCAACTTGAAACCCATGCACATATGCAGCCATAGAATGCATGCAATTAATGCAGGCTATAGATCTACTGTAGATATTGACTTCTTGAGATGGGGAGATGTGGGGGAGAAGGTGGATTTTGTGAGGTAGAGATGAGGGAAACAGAGAGAGAGAGAAAGAAAGAAAGAAAGAAAGAAAGAGAGATAGAGATCAAAAGAAAGAGAGATAGAGATCGAAAGAATTAAAGAAAGAGATTTTGGTAGAGCTTGTGAGATAGATGGATACTGTAGATACATGTAGATTTATAGAAACAGACAGGGAGAAAGAAAGGAAGGATGGGAGAGATTCACATAGATAAAGAGAGAGATAGAAAGAGAGGGAGAGATAGAAAAAGAGAGAGAGAGAGAGAAGAAGAGAAAGAGAGAGAAGAATGATGGGAAGAATTGCTTCCACAGCGTGGGAAGGGTGAGTCACCCACACCCACGCACAGAAAATAATACAGGGCTTGCGCATGAGATGGTTTATGGCTTGTCAACACTTGTGGAATATATTTGATTGATACTGTGTAGATGAGGGAAATGAGAAAATGTAACCAGGATAGAGTACAAAGTACAATTACCAAAAAAATAGGGAGAGTGATAGAGAGACTGATTGAGAAAGAGATTGAGAAAGAAAGATGGGAAGGGGGAGGAAATCAAGAAATAGAGAGAGAAAGAAAAAGAGAGAAAGTTGGCAGTAGAAATATTTATAATTTAAAGTCACTTTTAAGACAGAGAGAGAGAGAAGAGGAGGGGAATGAGACATGATAGTGTGAAAAAAGAGAAAAAAGAGAGAGATATAGAGGGAGTGTGTGTGTGTGAGAGAGAGAGATGTAGAAGCTGATAAAGAAAGATGAAGCGATAGCAAAAGAGGGGTGTGAGGGAGATAAAGAGAATTCAGAATTTACACTAACTGCATATATACATGTATGCACACATACAAAAAGAAAAGAAATAAGAGTAGAAGGAAAAATGAAATGCAGATCTGGTCGTGGTATTGACAGTGCTCTGTTGAGCCGCTCTTGAATCTTTCCTGAAACCCAATACCACTCAGCCAAATATGAATGCAACCACTGCGTAGTAATTCATCGCGAAGCAGTGTTGCCCCATGCATAAATTTCTGTGTATGTGTTTGTGTGTGCCTACGCCAGGCCCTCAGCATGTGTACATAAGCAGTATGCACTGGCCATCGGACAAAGAGTGCTGTTGTAGAACAGCAATCTTCCGTGAATACTCCCCCCCCCCCCCCTTGGATTCCTCTGCCTCAAACAAGTTGTAAATTTATGCTGACTGATAACAAAAAGTGTCAGGTTACGAGCAAGCACTTGTATTCCGTTTGGCATTTTGATAAATGTTGAGTGCATAGAATTCAAGCTCTAGGAAATTGATCTATGAAACTTCAGCTACTATGTTATTGAATTTAAGTATACAGTAGCACAATTCTATGGCGTGAAAATAGTATGGCGTGAAAATAGTATAGATACACATTTGGAATTATATTATTATTATTATTATTATCATCGTTAAAGTAGTAGTAGTAGTAGTAGTTATTATTCATTCTGGAAATACAAAAGCAAAAGCAAGAAAACAGTGAACACAAAATAACAATAGAGTATGCGCAGAAGAGAGGCACACCATTTGAAAATATCTTGAGTTGTTGGATAATAAAGAAAGCTTGAAGTTCTTCTTTGAATTTTGTATGGGTTTATGAGTTGTAAATTTGACACATCATAAAACAATATTCTTTCACTTCAAACTACAGAGGAGAAAAAGATAATGCACTATGATTCAAAATTTGCATCATATGTACATGTATGTACGTACAGTATGTTTGAGTAATGAGGGTTGAAAGAAATTTGTATGAGATAAGGCTTCATGAACCTTGTTCTTTCATTGGAATTTATTCTAAGCAAGTATATAACAATCGATGCAATTTTGCCATTTATGTAGTACGCTTTCATTACTGTAGCACAGAGATACTGTAGGTACAGTAGGTCTACAGTTCTATACATAACATAACAAAATGCATGCACAGGGTATCTTTTATACAGACAATACAATATTTAATTAAACTGTTGGAAAAAACGGTTTTATGGGAATTTGTTGGAATTCATAAGAAAAGAGATATTGAAGCTTGTATGCTGGTGGAGATTGTTGTATTCAGTTGCCAATTTAGATTCATACGTTTAAGGGTACTAATCTGTACAAACAATATTTAATTGAACTATTGAAAAAACGGTTTTGTGGGAATTCTGGGATTCATAAGAAAAGAGATGTTGAAGCTCGTATGTTGGAGGAGATTGTTGTATTCAGTTGCCAATTTAGATTCATAGATTCATGGTCAATAGAGCGTGCGACCACAACCCAAGCGTGCAGCTTAGCCATCAACATGAAGCGCAGGATTTGGGAATGAGCTTCAGAATTTAATGGTCCCATAATTATGCTCATGTGACCGCAGAATAGAGTGGGATACGAATGGGGATATTGGAAGCAAATTTTAAATTTCAGTGACGCCTCGTCCATGATGTTGACTCATTTTCTGATTATTGTCTCTTTTTATTTTTGTAATTGACTTTTGTATTCCTGTAATCTCTTGATTGTATCATAATCAGGGAGGTCTCTCTTGTTTTGCCATTATAAGCAGAGTAATCAGACACTGTATTTGTGCACTTTAAATATCAAAAATGATTATTATTACTTCCAGTCTTTGAGGCTTCATTTGGAATATTTGTATAACCTCATTATAAAGCATACAATTGTATTCCTGTAATCTCTTGATTGTATTGTGTTCCTTTTTTGTCATTATAAGCAGATTTATATGCACTTTACAAATTGAAAAATTATTAATATTACTTCCAGTCTTTGAGTCTTCATTTTGAATATTTGTATAACTTAATTATAAAGCATACAATTGTTTGTGGAAAGAAGAAAAATAATCTGCTTTGAAATGGTATAATCAATTCTCTTACATGTATCTTTACATGATTGTATAGACAAACGGACTGATCCAGGATTCTGTAATAGGGGGAGGTGCACAATTCTGAAAAATATTAAGCAAGCAAAAAGGGGCGCATTTTTAAAGATTACGTATGTGTAGGGTATGCCAGATGAGTTTTAAGGGAGCATCTAGGCTGTTTTGTTCCCCTAAATATCCCAGTGTATCATATATCTACTGTATCTTGTTGCAATTGCAATGTCATCATACCTGTACATGCATTTTATACAAAAAATGTTACTACCTATACATAATACCTCAGCGCTTATTGATTAAATGAATTTTATATCACATACGTTTGTGGCAGGATACATGAACATACTGAGTCGATGACGCATTATTTGCTAATGCTGTGTTAATGATATTGAAATGACTTACATCATAGAGCACTTTCTGCGCTTCAGTTTGAAAGGCTTGTTAGCTCTCTCTGCTTGTGCATAATTGATTTATGAAATGCTTCTTTCGGAATAGATTTCCTAACCAAATAAAGCACATTACAGTGTGCATTAGTGCACTCTGAGAATATTAATCCCTTGCCATCCCGATTATAATGAAAGTGCATTAGATACTCCTGATGCTGCTGCTGAAGATGATGATGATGATGATGATGAAAATTATTGGTTTGTTGTCATAAAAATATTGATAAACATAAAGTATTGATATTGATTGCATAATGTTTGCAGGATATCACTTGTACTTTCTGTAGAGCCTTAACCAAGCTCTTTATAAAACCTTTCCCCAGCTGCTGCTGATGCGGACGATGATAATGAAAATGCTTTAATCGGTTTATTATAAGAATATTATAAAGTATTGATATTGATTGCATAATGTAATCAGAAATCAACATGCTGTACTGATGTTTGCAGTATATTATTTGTACTTTATTTGGAGCTGAAACCAAGCTCTTAAACCTTTCCCCAAGTGCATTTGTTTGTTATCTTTCCATCTTGCAATGTTTTTTGTATATTACTCACCCATGAAGACCTTTAAATATGATTTGAAATCCTTCCTGTTCCATGGGGAGTTTTCAAGATTTTCCTACAGTATATTACCTTGTGTTTCTTGAAATAGAAATTCTCTAGATGGTGATGATGTCATATAATTGCCTATTTATATTTAATTGTATCATCTTCATCATTTCCATCATCATCTTCACTACCATTATACCAACACCACAATCATCATCATCATCATTTAAAATCGTCATCATAAATGCATCGTTATCATCATCATCATCATTATCATCATCATCTTCACCACCATTACCATTACCACCTCCTTCAACACCATCATCATCATCATCATCTTCTTCTCTGCTGATGTTGTAAACAAATATGTACATTGTAAGTATTTTAGACCTTGGATCCCCCTTGTGTTTCTTCTCACATGTCACTCAATCACCAAGACTTCCCCATCTCATAGATCAACATCATTAACAGCTAAACTAGAAAAGAGTGGCGCAAGCAAGCTCCCTCCCCCTCCAATCCTCTGTGAACGCCACAGTTAGCCCATTAGCCACTACAGGTGCCCAAATACATTCAATTACACGTGCCTGTTGTGGCAGTGCAGCCCCTAGCTTGCATTACTCATGCCGAGCACATTTTGGCCTATCCAATCAATGCATAGTCTTCATGCTACAGACCACTTTCACTCAATATTTTTCTTGTCATTTTTGTTTAATGATGGGGTAGATTTTATTGGAATGCTACATTCAATCAGACAGTGTTAGGGTGGCGATTTAGACTGATTTTAGTTCCAGCTTTGAATCTTGATTTTTTTTTTTTTTTTTGGGGGGGGGGGGGGGGTTTGATTTGAAGCAATTGATTGAAATCACTAAAACACAACATACAAGAAAAAACTCACATCCTTAATTCAGATGTAGTAATGTAATAATAATGTAATAATCTGCCCATCAACCTGCCGTGTGGACCATTTGTTTGCTGTGAGCTTCTTAAAGAACACTGTCATAATATAGAATACTTTTTCAATCACCGGAAAGGTAGGACATTTTCTGCATTTTAAGTGAGTTCACCATGTACATACTGTAATCACATTTACTGTAATTTTAAAGGGAAACAGCCATGCACATGCACTACAAGATTAGTCAATATTTTGAGCTGATTTAGACTTCATATCTATTCTGATGATAATCACATACATGTAGTCATAATTATTTTCGATACTATTTACATACATGTATCTGCCATTCTAGTCAGCTGCTTCAAGCGCCAGAATTGCAGGTCTGTGGAGAACATATTTTGTAGCATAAAAATGAAATATTTGTACATTGGAATTCATTGAAGTTGGTGCACTTTCATCCTTTTCTGATAACTGTCGGGATGCCTGATTTAGGAGACTAGCTTCATTTGCCAGAGGCATCAATAGACACAGTGGAGCTTGGAGCTACACTTGATCATGCATGCATGCATTCATTGCGGTCTTAAAGGGAAAGTCCACACCAGGATTTTTTTTAGCTGATGATATACATGTAGACCTAATAATACCATGAAGAATGATACAAGTCTCATTAAAATCCATGATCACATAACGAAGATATATCGACTTTTTTATCGAAAATCAGCCGCCCCCCAAATGCAAATGCGTTACATGGGCATGAAACGATCGCCAAAAAATAACCGATAGTATCGAAATTGTGACGTACATGTATGTTGCGAGCTGCCTTCTTATTTCGCAGACATTCACTTTCGCTCGCGGTACACTGTTATCGCACTGACACGACGAATCATGAATGAAAGTGAAAGCGAAAGTGAATGTCTGCGAAATAAGAAGGCAGCTCGCAACATACGTCACAATTTCGATACTATCGGTTATTTTTTGGCGATCGTTTCATGCCCATGTAACGCATTTGCATTTGGGGGGCGGCTGATTTTCGATAAAAAAGTCGATATATCTTCGTTATGTGATCATGGATTTTAATGAGACTTGTATCATTCTTCATGGTATTATTAGGTCTATATCGTCAGCTAAAGAAAATCCTGGGGTGGACTATCCCTTTAAAGGTGGACATCACATCACCAGTGTAAATAAATGACTGCCAATTTGAGGAGGATATCTTAATAGAGATCAATCTTCATACATGTTCGTCTGTGACCTTTAGAATACAATTTGTATACATGTGCATGTTAAGCTACGGTCACAAAGGTTCGTACGAACGATGCGTTCGTATGAATCTCTCTGTTTTTTCATTGTCTGAAAATCGTTTGTACGGCATTCGTAGCAGTCCGTAAAGGCATTTGTGACCGAGGCTTAAGTTCTGAACGTCACATCCCTACTCCACCCATTAATCATTTTTAGTGTTACTGTTGTTGTTTTATTTTGTCGTTTTATTTGTTCTTATTATATTCTATATATATTGCATTTTGTATAATTGTATTTTGAATGTTATAATGCTGTAAGTTTTATTGGATGTGAAATAAACTGAACTTGAACTTGAACAATCAAATTGTGATCTCAATATAATTTCTCCTGAAAAAGATTTTTTCTCCTTCCCTCTCTCTCTCTCTCTCTCTCTCTCTCTAGCTTGATGGAAACACCTGTATCTGTAGTAATTCTTGTTCTAAATATTGGTGCCTTTAGAACTAGAAGGTCATATCCTCAGTATGGAGTCAGGAGGGCGTTATGTCATATATTTTAATACAGAGTTTACTCCCGTCTGGCTTTGAACTGACAATATACATTTAGATGTAGATATACACGTATGGTATACCATTTCAACGACTGTTGTCAGAAAGCATGATGTTAAAAAACTTGCAATGAACAATATTAAAACACTTTCTGCAAGTAAATTTTTCTTTGGGATATCTTTATTTTAAAGGCTGTCTGTACTAGTTCAGCCAGAAGGGATTATACCACTCAGCGAGGTCACTGACAGGTGGCTATCTCATCAACTCAGCTTTTAATTAACATTAAAAACAGAGGATCGTGGGGGACCGACAGGCACCCATTGGGGAAGTTTTTGATATAGAGGGAGCAAGTAGTACAGTGGGGCTTTAAGATTTTATTTCATTCAAAAACAACTTCATTTAAACACATATGTTTTCACCAATCCTGTAATTGTCCTTATCTATCCTCATAAATAATTCATAACTATCTTGAGTAGATGTGAAAGGACTGTACACTCTAATGTATTCCTTGCCACAAATGCAGTCACATGTTTTATGTACAAGTATTCATGTGTATTCATTTGTTTCCTGCTTAATAGCTCATTCCACACACAAAAAAGCCCCCCCCCCCCCCAAAAAAAAAAGCCTGTGATATACATTTTGTTTAAATAGCTTCTAAAGTGATACAAATCATTTGTTTTGTCATACATTGCATCAGTATACTCACATAGCACAATATCTGTGAATAAATGGGCTTTGCCAGCTATAATTTAGCATGGCAGCCATCTTGGAAAAAATAGCTAAAAATTGCAAGATAGTAAATGCCCTGCCTCCTCCTTTTTTGTAAAATTCCGGACGAGAAACATGTTATTTTTGTTATTTGGTCTAATTATTACACAATTGCTTAGTGAAAGAGAAATGTGTGTTTAATTCCAAAGGTCAGGGAGGTAGTGAGAGATACATGTGTAACATTTGAATGGGACCATATCTTTGTAGTAACTCACAGTTCTGCTCTGCCTTCTCTGTTCTAACTGTATATTACGCAAGATGAATGGTAATGCACCAGTCTGTGCCACCCACTCTTTATAGGGGCTTGATGAGGAATGGATTAATTATCCAGGTTAATTAGATTGGGTACAGATAGTAAGAGTGGAATTGTTGTGTGAGTGAGTGAGAGAGAGAGAGAGAGAGAGGGGGAGGAGAGAGAGAGAGGTGAGGAGGGAGAGAGAGAGGTGAGGAGGGAGAGAGAGAAGGGAGAGAGAGAGAGAAGAGAGATGAGAGAGAAAGATAGAAGGAAAAGAGGTGAGAAGAAGAGAAGGAGATAGAAAGGGTGAGAGGGAGTGAGAGCATTATGGTAGAAACTGGAAGCCGGGAAATAAAAAGCAAAAGACCAAGGAAAAAAGGATGATGCCTTTTTACAGACAAACATACATATATGCTTTCATAAAACATGCATTCATTATGTAGGTTAATTAGATTAGGTACAGATAGTTGAGAGTATGATTGTTGTAAAGGGAGAAAGTGTGTATATGTGGGTGTGTGTGTGAGAGAAAGAGAGAGAGAGAGAGAGAGATAGAAGCAAAATCGGTGAGAAAAGGGAGGGAGAGAGAAACAGAGCATTATAGCTTTGCAGCTGGGTAGTAAAAAAATTAATAAAATAAAGACACTACATTTTTTGTACAAACATGTATATCATCCTGAGAAAGATGAGATATAATTGTCTGCTGAGATCCATAATAAGGGCGTATTGGTCATTTATCACATATTAAATGTCTTTCAGCCTCTTAAGAAACGATACCATACATTGTAGATATGTTTCATGTACTACAGTGTTCAAATTGTATCAAATATTCTCTCTATATATATATGTTTTCCCTCTCTCTCTCTCTCTCTCTCTCTCTCACACACCCACCCACCCTTACACACACACACACACGCAGGTAAAAAAGCATTATTGTGGCATTGTGTATTTTACATTGAACATTGGTGAAATACATATACATCTGTATTTGAATTGTATTGCAACAACGACCACAAATCCACTTTAATCCGCTCAACAGGAAATTGAACTGCCGATGATTATTAATTTTGTTAATGGAAAAAAAGAGTGAAATTGGGATGAATTTTTATATCATAAATGTCCCCAAATTGCCTATTCAAAGGGCTCTCATTGTTGCTTTGAAGTGACTCGGTAACATTGATGAATGTTAATGAAAATATTGCTTAATTTTTGTATAAAATGTTACTTACTATATCCTTCTACTGTACTATGTATGCAAAAAATCCTGAAAAAATTCTCAAACCACAAAGATATCTATGGTTTTCTTTGAAGGCGTCAATGTACGACACCCTCTAACAATGATTAACACTAATAGTAAATTCTCCCAACCATTTTTGAATTTTCCCAACCGTTTTTCCATGAAAAAAAGCCATAAAACAGGCTATAAAAAATCTGTTAACACGTAAATGTCTGGAATGGAATTTAGAGCCATTAGATTGCTTTGTGACAATTTACATTCACCTAAAATGTAATTAAATTGTATTATAAAATGGCTCTAGTATTTTAAGCATCGTGATTGGTCAGTTGATACGCGTCACATGACATTGCATACCTGCCAACCACTCCGATTTAGGGGGAGTTACTCCGCTTTTTTCATACCCACTCCGAATTCCGATTGCATGCCTCAAAACTCTGATTTTTTTGATTTTTTTTAAATTTTTTAATTTTTTTTTTTTTTTTTTTTTAATTTTTTTTTTTTTTTTTTTAAACAAACGACTGTTGCATAAGACTAAAGCATAACACAGCACTGATAACCAGATCACGCTGACATCCGCGCTCGCGCTCATAGAAGATATACACAGCGCAGCCCGAACGTGATCGTTAGTTCCGCAGTCATTATCCATGTACTGCATGTACTAGTACATGGAAGCACGTGCGCAAGCTATATCGATAAAGTGTGTGCGGACGTTGTACTAATACATACACTACATGCAGCGTTGTTGCATAGTAACTGCATGCGTATAGCCCACGTGTATTTATATTACATGTGCAGTTGATACACCGTGCATAAACACTTTATACATTGGCGTGTTTTCTTCAATGCTTGTGCGATGACTGCGATCGTGGAAGCTTGTTATTTACCGGATTTCCTCAGATTTATTTTGGATTACTACTACTATATTCTTCTTCTTCGTTGATTTCTCCATTTTTGAAGGACAAAATGGGTAAGACTCGTGCTGTTCATAATCAGAAGTATAAGAAAGAATACAAAAAATTGTGTGGGGAGAAAAGGTTGAAGGAAAAGGCCCATTTGCACCATTAAAATGGAGAGAAAAAAAAATAGACCCTAAAGTCCTGTGTACCCCCCCCCCCCCCCCCCCCCCCAATCTACGGGCTACTACCCCAATCCTTCGGTGGTTCGCGACCTCGTAGTCCATCCAGAAAAATTTACTCCTAATTTCTCTTGTCTCAGGTTGGCAGGTATGACATTGACAAATTTTTGATGCAAGCACGATTTTGCAGAAATGAGTGCAAAAAAAGCGCAAAAAGTTATAATACACGTGACCATGGAGATCCAGTGCGCGCGCGTACGTGTAGTACGCGCTCCCTCGAGTGCATTGCAATTATTGTAGGCAACGCGTAGCTAATATATTGTACGCTCCACCATGATCCCCAGCGCAACGTACGCGTAGCTTAGCTCTAGCTAGCTAGCTCAAGCGGGGTATTATTAAAAAGCAAATTTTCATTTTACTTTTGCCTTGGATTTAGGCCTGTTTTGACTTTTGGATTTTATAATGCGTGTACTGCATTCACCGCTATTGCACTCTGGGACGTGCGTTATTTGTATAATAATATAGTTGGGAGAATTAAGGAATCGATCAGATCAGTTTTTCCAATTTGTACCATGAATAATGGTCCGTTTTCACTCAAATTTTCAGATTATCTTTAATTGTACATCTAGCATTGAAGTCACTACCTAAGCACCACTATCTCTCATCTGGACAATGTTACCAAGTCTCTTTAAGTTATTAGACCCCTCCCCCCCCCTCCCCCAATAAAGAAAGTAATATAGAAGGAAAAAAAGAATAAAACAGCTATATACAGAGAACTCAGTGTATGCACATTATTTTGAGCTGTTAACTATGACATAGAAAGCATGCTATGAGTACTTGATATCTAGAGCACCTTGCAGGCATACATACTGTACTGATGTACAGTCAATCTTTTAAAAGCCTTTTAAAGGCTCTATGGGACCACTGCAGGAAGCCTGTGCATTGTTTGCAGCCCTACTGTACATGAGTCACATGCATTCATGAACTTGTGGGAAAAGGCAGAGATGGTTTGATATGTCCAACAGGCTTATGCAGATACTTGCATGCTCCTGATTCTCCTACGGTCTTCTTCGGTCCGGGCTTCGGTCTCCTGCAGCCTCCTGCAGGCTCTTGGTGGCCTGACAGAAAATGTACAGGCCCATTTGTCTGATGCAGGGATATTTTCTTTTAAATTCCCTTCCAATCTGGACCAGCCTCAAAAAGATGCTTGGCAAGTTGTGACTTTGCATGTACATGTACCTGCCTACTTTAGGAAATTGATGATTGCAATCAATGTGAAAAAGCTGTCCTAATGAATGCAGCCAATCATTTTCATAGTAATAATATTGGGTTATTGTATAGCACTCATATCTGTCAGACTTGACTCCCCTGGCGCTCCCGATTATTACCCTGGCTTTAGCTGGGCTGCTATTACGGCGCTCTAGCATTTCAGGGAATTAATTCCTGCCAGGTACTCATTTACATCGCCTGGGTTGAGTGTGGCAAATGTTGATCCATGTCTTTCCAAAGGAATAGTACCCCGGATCTTGTGATACACAGTCCTGCAACGTATCTACTCAACTACGACACCTAGATATGTCAAGCTTGCAGATGCTTGCATGCTTCTGTTTCTCCTTCGGTCTTCTGCTGAGTCGTGTTGGCTCTCTTGGGTTCCTGCTGACCTGAAAAGAATTTGGTGACCCTTTCGTCCGACGCAAATTTTTCCCAAAAAGACCAGCCACACTTACAAAGGTGCATGGCGAGTTGTGACCTGGGCCCAGTAGCATAAAACTTGTTATCAACAAGTATACAAAAACTGTTATAAGCCACTGAAATTGGAGCGTTTGATTGGCTGAGAGCAGATTTGTCATAGATATTTAGCATTTGTTAAATTGATAACAAGTTTAATGAAACAGGGACCAGGGCTTTGCACAAAACATTGATGATTGTAATCAATGTGAAAAAGCTGTTCTAATGAATGCAGCCAATCGTTTTAACATGGGTCAATTAATTTCATTGATGTGTTGCTTTGACATTTAAGGAAAAGACTGTGGTTATTCATTTACATGGGCCCAGGGAAAGGAGAATATTTTAAGGAATATATACATGTATGGCAGGGGAGAATGTGGGGGTGTGAGAAAGAAAGGAGAGAGAGACGATTATAGAAAAGAAATATAAGATGAAAAATGTTTAGAAAAATAATAGATCTTACTTGAGTATGTTCATTTCTGATATTTTAAGACATTTAGTTGGAACAATAAACAGAAAACTATCTTTGTTTGCACTTTAAAGAAGAAGAAGAAAATGGAATCAAATTTCAAATGTCTTATTTTCAGGTTAAACAAGGAACCCACTTTTGTAAAAAGTTCACATTATACAAAATCCTGGAATACAGAGATAACAGTGCTTGTATTTTTCTGGTGAAATTAAATATTGAGTGAATGAGTGGTACCCGTCATCTGTTTTTTTGAAAGGGTAAAACCAAAGACCCAAGAGATTTTTGATCACCCAGATAAGAAAAATATTGTTTTGGTATTTCATGTACATAGGTTTGTACATGTATTTAAATTTCCGGTTTTACAGAACTCCCCCCCCCCCCCCTCTTTCCTCTCCAAAATAGTGATTTTGTTTAAACTCTCTCTCTCTACCTCTCGCTCTTGAAAACTTGGTGAAAAGAAAGAGGGGGAGAAACTAATTAATCTCCTAACACTCCTTATGAACCAACAGCTAGGTAATAAGATTCAACCGGATATTCTACGATTACAAATTGTCTAGACATGCATCATACAGTACCCTCATTTTGTTGAAAAGGGGCACGTTTACACTGCACAAAATAGTAGTCATAATGTACAAGTACATGTGTGCTGAAGCATCAGAACCTCTACACCAACATTTTGAAATGTTGCCTTTTACACATTGATTATGATAATTTTTGCAAATTATTAGAGAAATAAAAACTTGTAACAAAATTTTGCTTCAGCTGGATGCTGGGTAAGCAGTACACAATTGATAAACTGTTTTCAATACAACCAGGGGCGTGTTTCCCAAAGATCTTATTAGTTGAACTTGCCCGGTATCTCTAAGTTGGACTTTACAATTATGGAAAGCCATAAATTAGCATCTATGAAAATATTTTGCAAAAGATATTTCAAAAGGCATAAAATGGTGATTAAAATCATTCATATTTTCTATTATCAAGGAGATTTCATGTTCTTGATGTGGAATTCATAAAAAGTCAACAATACATCACTGATTTTTTGCTTTTGAATATATTTTTATTTTAAAGCTACATGTACAAATAGCTCTCCATGATTTTTAAGTCCAACGTAGAGTTAAGTTCGACTTTATCTTTGTGAAACATCCCCCTGTATGTAGCAATTTAGTCACAGCATGGTACAAGATGCATGTACATGTATCTTCATGGTTGCAAGTAGAAGCGCTAGGACGTGCTGTTTTACTATATACGGCAGTGTTAACAGGCCTAAGTCGCTACTCTAGCTGAGTCGCTGATTAGGAGATTACCCCGCCTGCCGAAGGATATCATATTCTGTAGCATATTACTGGATTGGATCTCATATAAAGAGCATGTTGACGCCAGAGAAAATCTATTCAAAAATCGTACTAGAAACGTTTTATCAGGAATTATGGTATAGGGAAAGGTAGTTTACATCTATCCTAAATGTGTGTAACTAATAGAACGTTTTATTAGGAATAGCAAAAGATAATTCATATCTATCCAAAATGTGTATGATACATGTAGAACGTTTTATCAGGAATTATCGTAAAGCGTAAAGTTAATGATTGGCACAATGTAATATAGAGTGTCTGGACTGAGAGACTTTGCAGACTGCACGGTCCACTACTCACCATAGTTTCTTAATGATGTTTTGTTATAAAACGTTCAGAACTTCAGACTAAAAACTTTAATACTTACTTATCGTTGTAAACAGGTAGCTTCATGTAAACAGAGAATTTGGTGGTCTGAACAGTGCCAGTGGATAATATTTATAGGGCTCCATGCAATATCAGATTTGGAAAACCACACAGATTAATCTCTGATCAAACCACAATCTACAAAGATTAATTTACTACAAAGATTATTAATTAACTAACACGATCACAAAGATTAATCTCTGATTAAACCATGATCTCCTGGTGTACAGGGTTCTTAATGAATTGGCAAGCCTATTATATCCATATTGTATATGTATCAAAATTTCAATTACTAAACTTGTGGTACTCGCTTACTGGCAATAATAATAATAATATTCCGCTTTTATATACATGTAGCACCCAATTACAAAGCAGAGAATTAAGTCCAAATCTACTTTTAGAAAAGTCATATTAAAGATTAAAGGTACTTCGTTTTAAAGTTGAGGGCACTCCAAAATAACATATGTTTATCAATGTCTACTCTAAAGTTGTGGTAATAGTTACTATTTAAGAGTGATAACATTTTCTCTTTTTTCCCTCTTTTTTGTCTTTCTTTGTGTGGATTTTCATTATAAAATAAAAACAATCTGTAATACGACTCCTCAAAAGGTGTCAACAGAAAAAGCGTAGTTACCAAGAAGATAAATTTCATTATTAGATGGGTACATTAATCAGTTTATTGCATTTCAAGTGAGCAATTAATCATTTTATTGCATTTTCGTGTGAGCAATTGATTTAGGTTTTCCACAGCCCATTGTGTATTCTTGGCTTCAATTGAATGTCCTTAAAAATGCATGAACTTGTGATAACGGTGATAATGCTGCTTTTCATAAAGAAAATAGGTACGCCATGTAATTATGCAGTGAGACTCTCCAGGGAAGCAGAGAGAGAGAGAGAGAGATAAAGAGAGAGAGAGAAGGAGAGAGCTTTTACATAATTTCTAAATTTACAGTGAAAATATAAGCTTCATAAATACAAGTTAATTACTTTTTAAAGAAAATTTCATTACGTCAATAAAGTATTACCCATGAGCGTTTTAGCGCTTTATATCCTCAGGAAAAACTAATTTATAAATCTCACAAGGATTACATTTTTAATGATTCTGTGAAGAGCTGCTGAATTTCTCTATATTTTCAAGATGGTCATATTTTTAATCTAACAATTTTTTTTTTTTTTCTTCTGCTTGTCCATCCATCTCTCTCTCTCTCCCTCATTCCATCTATCCCCATCCAACGTCCTTCCTTCCCTCCTCTCGTATCCTCCCTCCTTTCCCTTTTCTCACCCATGCTTCCTTCCTTATTTCCCTCCTTTCCTCCTGCCTCCCTCTTCCATCCCTCCCTTTCTATCCACCCTACTCTCCTGTCCCCTTTCGTGTCCCCTATCTCCCTCTTTCCCTCCCTCCTCCCTCCCTCCCTCTTTCCCTCCATCCCTCCATCCCTCCATCCATTTCCCTCCAATCTATCCTTTCCTCTCTCCTCTATCCTCTCCTCTCTCCTCTATTCTTCCCTTCTCTCCTCTATTCTCCCCTTCTCTCTATCATTGACAGGTGGAGCGTGAGATAGCAATAATGAAGTTGATTGAGCATCCACATGTCCTGGGGCTATATGATGTCTATGAAAACAGGAAATATCTGTGAGTATACTAGTTGCCATGGAAACATCGGCTTTTCATTACAAAGTGGTTGTAGACGTGGTTGTGCAGTGATACTACCTGCACTTTCAATTCCTAGAGTTAAAAAAAAAAAAATCTTTTGAAAATTCATGTACAGGCATATAAACTTACTTCTTTGTATTAAATGAATCAAGATTTCCAAAGCATGGTGTGGTTCAATCTTTTGAGAACGTATCGGAACGTTTTCCGTTTGCTGATCACCATATGAAAAGAGTTAAAGATATAGACCGGTAGTGGTAACATTTCAGTTCAAGGGTTTTGGGTGTGAGATATCCATTCAATACTGTTTAAATATTTCCTTCAGAGGTTTAGATAGCAATTCTTCAACCTAAATTTGCAAAAAAGAAAAAATATATGCCCAAATGTTCAATGTTGAAGTGCATTCGCGATATCTATCCAGGTGGGATCAATCTGATAATTTACCAAATATATCAATTAGTAGGCAGTTTCCCAGCAAAATTTGTATCATCACGTATTAGTCAAAACATATTCTTTCACATGATTGGTAATAATATAGTAATTAATGACTGCTTGAGAGAAATAGTTGTTTTATTACGCTCAAGGGAAGGTTAGAATTGTGCTATTACCCGAGGCGTGCCGAGGGCAATAGCCCAATTCTAACCTTCCCGAGAGCGTAATAAAACAACTATTTCTCGAATATTAAAGCAGTCATTAATACTTTTATATGCCGAAAAAAAATAGACTAAAAAATAAAAAATAAAAAATAAAAAAACTTTTGTCGAAGATGAGATTCGAACTCTTGCTTACAAAAGGTGATGTAACTAAAGTCAGCGCCTTAACCCGCTCGGCTATTGCGCTCTGATAAATACATAGTAGTTTTTTCTTATATATACATTAAAATGGATTGAAAACGGTTTCGAGTGGAGGATGCTTCGCGGCTGCTCCATATAAACAGGCCCTTTTTTTACTTTTGCAATGCATATTGGCACGAATTTAGATCAAGATCTATCGGCAGATGTTGTTTTTTTGTTTTTGGAAGTTTATTTTCGTCTTCATGTCAACAATGCAAGATAAAATTGTCGGTAAGATCGATCGAGATTCAATTGTATTGAAATTGCCGACCAATTTTTCGCACACGTACGCGGTATCCTCGATCGCTCAGACCATTTTTTAACATGTAAACCTATGGGGTAACCATGGAGACTGAACTATTTTCCCAATAACCATGGTTATTGGGAATTTTACAGAAATAGTTGAAGTTTATGAATGCAATTCGACCAATCAGATGGCTGGATTTCTTAAGTGAGGTATATAATGGCTTCCATTTCATTTTTTGATAGGGAGGACGTTTCCAAAACTGGTCTATACCTTTAAGATAATAAGAATTTAGATCTTCGTTTTCTCCTTTATTACTGCGATCATTCTGTATTACAGTGTTCCTCCTCCCCCCTCCCCCCCCCCCCCCCTCACCTCCCCCTCTCTGCCTCTTCTCCCACGTACCCCTATCCTCACTCATCTTGATGTTTTGTCTACTCCTTCCTCCTACTACCAGGTATTTAATCTTAGAGCATGTTGCCGGTGGAGAGCTGTTTGATTACCTAGTGAAGAAAGGGCGATTAACCCCGAGAGAAGCCAGACGATTCTTCAGGCAGATTATATCGGCCATTGACTTCTGTCATAGTTACTCGATATGGTAAGAAACTATTACACTTTAATATATCCATCTCTCTACTCCAGACTGTGGGAAATTGATAAGAAGCTCCTAAAATCATAAAGCAAAAGGAGCATGCGTCACAAAGAAGAGGTCAACTGACAAGAAAGCTGGCCAATCATCGGTGTATACTCATCATAAACCCGCCGAGTTACAAGATTGTTGTATAATAAGACGTTCACACTATTTATAACGTGACCCTGGTTCTTTATTGACATCTTGTTCAAAACGATGCTAAAAAATGCATTACGCTATACAACGATTCATTATATACCGTTCAGACAAGGCTGAAATTAAGTACTATGAATTCTTATCATATGAAAACAGGGTTAGATTTGTATAAGTGTGAATGGCTACAAACCCTGTAGCAATAGGCAATCAGCATTACCGTCATTAATTTCTCCACCACAATGAGAGCAACCATTGACTAATATGCAGGGGAAACGGATACAGCGACCCCTGAGGCAAAATGTTCCATTAGAGCAAGATCTGCCTTGAGTGAAGAACAACTGTTACAGAATATCATGAAATTGAGGTGGCAATTTCTGATATAGGATTTTAATAAAAAGCTCTTATGCATTGTTCACACATGGTAAACTGCCTCAAAACATTGCTGCAGGAAATAAGTTGAGATACATGTATAGTGCGTGAGTAGTAATAGTAATTATAAATTATAAAGTGCTTGCATTAGTTTTCACCACATGCACGGGAGTGCATTTTGGTGATGTAACAACCATCAATTTCTCTTCTTTATACTAATATTGTAGACCCATCTTATAAAACAAATAATACATGTT
Organism: Strongylocentrotus droebachiensis; assembly: GCA_035222895.1. Classification (NCBI taxonomy): domain Eukaryota; kingdom Metazoa; phylum Echinodermata; class Echinoidea; order Camarodonta; family Strongylocentrotidae; genus Strongylocentrotus; species Strongylocentrotus droebachiensis. Next base: position 350 of record JAVYIG010003395.1, on the reverse strand, counting down.
TTTAGTGTGTGCATTAGCTTGGTTAAGTCACAATGAGACGGACAATGAACTCGACAAGTCTCGTTCAGTATCCTACTGTGACTTACAGTAACCTGCGTGCAGTGCATATTCACTAATGCACTCGCAAACATGTATTATTTGTATATTCTAATAATCAATTTATGTAGCACGTCTTATATGTCTCTTTCCATCTCTATGCACTTTACATAATGAAAATCCACTATGATTATTAATACATCACATTAAATTAAATGACATTTCATTACTATTAAGTACAATAAATTACATTGCAAATTATGTTGTAAATGGGCTTCCCATCTTGCTATAACATACAGATAGCTAAGTATACT